>CM073769.1:96463004-96654245 GCA_037158775.1 Hetaerina titia | reverse complement strand
AATAAACTTCTATGAGAACCAACTGCCATATTATACTCAAATCTAAAAACGTTAAGAACAGGAAATGATCGCAAAGCATGGCGCGCTAAAACAAACTTACACCCCCATAGTTAATGAACTCCGGGATAAATCTCCGACTTCGCCTGCAAAAGATCATTTTACCACTAGGGTGGATTGGGGGGGGGGGTCAGCGAAGTCACACCCCCCAAATATGACTCGATCCATGGGAGCGCGACGGAGATGACGAAGGCCAAAGACGTAATCCGCGGCGAGAAGAGGAAACTTAAAAAAAAAAGTACACCTCCCCAAAACGCATTCGCAAAAGAGTGAGCGTGTAATTGGACGGCCATTTTGTCGAGCGCCAAATTCATGAAGGGGGAGCAAGAGGGAGAGAAGCGGGGGAAGAGTTTTGAAGACCTACGAGAAGCAGGAGTTGGAACTTCATTATTATATTCTTTCGGAAGGGAAGATGAGGGGACGGAATGAGAGGGAATGAGGAGTCAAAGAAACTTGAGGGTGAGAGATGGAGGGAGGGAGGGAGGGAGAGAGAGAGAGAAGTGAGGGGAGGAGAAACAAAAATGAAAGAGAGAAAAGAGGGAAGAAGTCGAGATTGGAGAGGCGGGAGAGAGGTTTCTCCGCATTCACGGTGGTGGTGCGGGTGGAGGCACGCGGTGGGGGAAGGCGAGTGAGGGTCGAACACAAAAGATTCCCTTCGTTACCTCCAAAATGGGAGTGCGTGGGAGGGTGGAGGCGGTGGCGGGTAGTTTGGGCGGGGTGGAAAGAGGCCAGGATTCCTTTGCCTAGCAACCGAACGAAAGAGATCCCAAAAACCCCCAATTCTCCTATCACCCGCCCTCACATCCTCTCCTGCACCTCTCCCTCTCCCCACCTCTAAAGTGCCAGAGAAGAATGAATACGACCCTTTAAGATGATTAAAACGACTCCCTCCTCCCAGCCCTACACACACACACACACCCCACGACCGTCCAAAAACACCTGGAAACTGGAATTCCCCTACCCCCCAGAGAAACGGACAAACCGACGGGGGGAGAGGGCAGGGGGGAGGGGGAGAAACCGTGGTGGAACCCCAGCGATTACGCACCCTACGCGAGCTCACGGGTGAAGAGAGGGGGTAGGGGCCGTAAAACAATCCAAGACCGGGTTCCCATTCCTCCCGCTTTCCAAACGGCAACCGCCCTCGCGCCGCCATTCGCCCGTACGAACCCCCAAACCCCTGAAACCGCAAAACGGACCGTGAGAGAGCCCACTCCAACCGCCGAACTCTTCATCGCCGCCTCCATTCCCTCTTTTTTACTACGCTCATCGTCATGATTTTGTTTTTTTTTGGGCCTCTTCGAAGTGGGAAGGTGGGGGGGGAGGGGAGGCGTGGGTGTTGCGGCTCCCTCCCATTTATACATTATTATACAATAAATCGCACTCGTGAAATAAAAACACACCCGAGCGGAACGGCCGCCAAATCCCAGGCAGCCCTCCCATCTTCTCTTCAACTCGCACAACTCCATAAAAACGTTACGGTGGGGGCGATGGAGTAAAGGAGGGAGTGAGGAAAGCCTTCATTGATTTCACACACGGAGAACTAAAACAGTAACGGGTGAATCGAGGAGAGAAACATTTTTAGAGGGGCGGACTGGGAAATGAGGACGTGAGGAGAGAGGTTGGAGGAAAAGAATAAGGCGGAGAGGGGGGAGAGCAAGGAATCGAGTAAAAGTTTCTTAGCATCACGGGGTGGGACAAAATAAGTCTCCCAGGAAGAGAGGAAAGAAAGGAAAAACCCTCTTAATCGCTTAAGACTTCGATGCAGGAGAATGGCGATGGTGGACAGAAGTTGAGAGGGGAGGCAGAGAGTGGGGAGGGAATTCCGGAAAAGATGTGAGAGAGTGTGATAGGGGGTGCAGAGTAGCTCGGAGGGCGAGGGAAGAGAGTGTTAAACAGGACGAGATGCAGGGAGCGTGCCAAAAGCTGAGGACGCAATAATCCTTGCCGTATCGCTGCTCGACTCTTACATCAAATATAGAAAGCGAAGCAGAGTATCAAAATACCATAACACTCCGGCAACGCCGTCATTGACATAAATAAACACTAGTCGGAACATTCCTTCAATAATATCGTACAATCAAATATTATTAAAATTTGGGTATATCTCGATGTGATTAACGCCACGCGACAACACACGAGAAGCAAAGTACACAATTACTAATCCGAAATGCTTTCCCCAACTTGCCACACTTGGCAGACCTGATTCGTATATTAAGACTGAATAATGAGACGCTGTTGTCGAAGATAAACCTCTCACTTTCAGTAAGTGCCAGATAGCTGACACCACGCAGAGAAAGACACACCCCTATGGTACACTACAGAACAAGCATCCATAATATTGCGAGCGGTAAGGGTTAATGCCAAAAGGAGGATGAGTGAATACGGCCAAATTGTAACTTCACACCTCCCTGAAGAGGAAGTGAGCTCAGAAGAGGACGTTTGTGGGGTGAGGGGATGATTGAGAGCTCTCAGGCTGTCAAACAGTGAGCATTTCATTCCACCACTACCGAGTGAAGTGGCTTTCATTGTCGTCGCATCTCCCGTCAAGGAGTAATCTGCTCCTCGAGAGAAAGGTCAAAAGTCGAGAAGTTATGACGACCGCGGACGCCTTTTCCCTCCAAACGAATCGGCTGAAGAATTCGCCATTAAGTCCCTGGTCCGCACAAGGCCGAAAGCGAAAGTAAAACACTCTCTCCCAATGATGGGAGATGGACCAGGAGAGAACGAAACGAAAATTGGGATACTCCTCAGTCATCGACGACGCCGCACCGCGAAGACGACGGCGCAAACCTTGGCGGTGCGGCAGAACCGGCATGACGACTCGGTATAAGGAAAGGTCGAGGGAGCGATGGAACACGCCGGGAGGAGTGAGAAGTGAAGCGAAGGGAGGGAGAGAGAGAGCGACCGAGTGTTAGAGAGAGAGAGAGACGACGGCGAGAGTTGGAGAGAGAAAACCCTAAGACGAAGGAAGACGGAATAAGAAAAAAAAGGCTAGAGAAAAAAAAGAAAAGGTTTCCCGTTGATGGAGGAAGGAGTGGATGAGGGAATGATGGTAGTCACAAGAGGTTGAAGGAGTAACAGGCGGGGAGGGATTGGAGTGAGATATAGGGGTGTGTGTGCGTGTGTGTGTGTGTGGAGGAGTCTGGGGAGGTGGGAGAACTCCGGGGAAGGTACGGCTGGAGGGGTCCGCCCAGATAGAGAATAAAGCGGCCGGGAAGCTGAGGATAGGGACCTGGATGGATGGAGAGAAGACAGCGGCTGCGAGACGTGGTCGAGGGGAAGTGAGTCAAGCAGCGCAGGCATCAAGTGGAAAGGGGTAGCGCGCGGGAGACGGGGAGAGGGGAATAAGATGGGCGAGGGCCGGGCCACGTCTTAACTCTCCTCCATCCTCCTCCCTCCGAACACATCTCTTACTCTTCCACCTTTTTTTTCAATTGGCGTAATGGTTGCAGGGCCGGGAGAGAGAGAGCGAAGCTGGGTCGGGAAAGACCCGACCTGGAGGATGGAAGACGTCCGTTCGTTTGCCCTTACGTCTTCATTCCTACCACCCTTCGACCGCGTTTGACGAGCAGAGTAAAGGCGGAGAGGAAATAAAAACACGTGAAGGAGGAGGGAAAATAAAGCGCAAGAACGAGAGAGGTCGGAGACGCTGCAGAACGGACCTAGAGGTTTTTACTGGTCTCCTGAGGATTCCCTATGAGCGAGCGATTCCCTATCACCAAGTTGGGATTTAAACGCTTGGAAGCAGTATTTCGAATAATTGGCAGTGAAAATTAGGTCCGCATTTTGTAACCGAGCGTCCTAAATACGTTCTTTCATCTCCGATGAACTGTTTGAGCCACTCACCGCCTGAAATCGACGTTGCGTCCGTGGATGTAGATACTACTTGATTGGAGAAAAAAATTTCCAGTTAGAGCTGTTCTTACAAATTTCACCTAAAAGAAAAGTTTTCCACGGCCCACAAAATTCATTTTGCCTGCATTCATGAGCACACTGATGAAAGCAGGTTAGTTGCCCATTAATCTCTCTCTCTCTCTCTGTTTCGTTTTCGTTCATTTACAGTCATCTCTTCTTCGATCTCTATCCATGCTCTCTTGATCCTTTTAGCTTGCACTCCATGTAATAGTCGGGATTCATGCATTCAGTGCGCGTATCTCAACCCTTCCCGTCGATATTCTCGTAGTATATCAATGATATTGTAAATACTAAGTCCACCTCTTGTGAATTTTGATTTGAATTCTCATTTTCTGTAATCTCAAGAATCCTTCGATATGTCTCAAAAATTTCACTTCTATGCCTGTTTCACTGGTCTTTGGCACTGTCTATATTTCGAATCCACAAAGCAGAACATGGGTTGCTATTGCTTTTATTAAATTAAAGCTTTCCTTGCTCCTTTCTTCTGCGACCTAATTATCGCGCCCATAATGACACTCGTGCAGCTGGTTCGTCGTTCTATTCTATTCTAGACCGATTCTATTTTTTAAGAGAAACATTAGTTTTTGATAAGTTTCAAGGAATTTTAGCAGTTTAATCCCGATTTGCACGGATGAATGAGTGAGCGACCGGAAAAAAAGCCGATGGAGAGGATGGCAGCGAGGGTAGGGAGCGTTCGGAGCGAGTGGACGCCGGGGCGAGGGGGGGGGGGGGGGGAAATCGAGGGTAAGAGGACTGGTTCGGGGGCGAGGGGTGGGTGGAGAGGAAATGGAGGCCTCTTCCGGAGACTTCCGAAGGGAACGGGGTGAGCGAAAAGGGTTGGCAAGGGGAATGCAATCCCGCCGTCCTCTCCCCCCTCGTTATTTCCCTCATTAACTCGCGTTCTTCCCCGTCCACCTCCCTTCACCCCCCTCCCCCCACTACCGGTCTTTCGACCACTTCCCCTCTAACCCCCCTCGCTTCCTTCGCCTTCGGCTTCTCCTCCTTTCGCCCTCGACCGAACCCCCGAGAGCACCCCACCCCCTCCTTTCGCCCCCACCCCACGACAACACGTCCGAGGAGCGGTTGAGGGGTTGGTTGTGGAGGCTGCGCGTATTCCGTCCTCTGAATCCTGACGGAAGCACAAATTAGGAATCCTGGTCGTTCCAAGGGCTGACGTGGGGCTCCTTCGAAATTTCGTCGTGGGCATCACTTAAGACTCTTACCTCCACTTCATAGACGAGAACTCCATTTACTTTGAAGTTAGTTATCTTCCAATATTCCAAAGTACTGCTTAAGGATTCTTCAATTAATTAACCTCATAGAGAACTGTACGCCCGTGGGAAACTCTTTGATGACGAGATCAGGAGACGAGGTAGAAATTGTAATGGGAGGGGTGGGGTTAGGTGGTGTGCACGGAGGAGTAAATCAGGGAACGTTTAGATTGCCAGGGTACATAAATCGGTAAACGAATGGCTAGAACCCCACTTTTGTTTTTATTATTCGATTGCGTATTTGAGGCACAACGACTCATTGAATGTGTCGACGCACTGCAAAGCAACTGAATAACAGAAATCAAAACGTAAATAGCCAGTACTGAGGAGAGCGCGAGCTCGGGGGCTTTTTGCCTATGACGAAGGCAAGAACCTTGAATCCGCAGGAATTTGCCGCTGTCTGTTCCCTATCCCTTATCCTAGGGGTTCTTATTCAATCAAAAGTTTTTGAAAAATCTGTTCAGTCCGTGTATGGATAACACTAGGAAAATAAGGAATACAGGAATAAGGTCACAAAACCAAGGATAGAATATCGAATACTTAGAAAAAATCATAACTTCTTGTAATGTTTTGATCGAGAATCTGCCAGCATGTCTACGTTTCCTGAACAATCGCTTTCACGTGAAAATGGTGATTCAGTAAACTTAATTTAAAAGTGTTGGCACCTAAGTTAACTGCAGTCGCAAAACGGATATCAGGACGCATCGGCCAGCCCAGCGTAAGCTGTAATTAGAGAATATAAGGAAATTATGTAGGGCGCACAATGGGATATTCCAGTGAAACGTAGGTAATTTCCTCCACGGAACTTACAAAACAAATCTTAATAGATTAGATGAATGAAAATCGAGCAATTATATTCTCTTAAAAGATACTGTAGTAAAAATTTAATACGTTTTCTTGCTTGGACAGGCAGTGATTTTCACGCCGATCATCACAGAGGGATTTCGCGAAGTGAAGGGGCACTCGATTATTTCCCCTGGACCTCCAGCATTCAAAAGGCAACGCTTACGAGACAAGTCCCACTGTGACAACTCGCTATTCGTACACATCCCCGGGAACACACCGAGTGGTGGCATTTTAAGGCCGCCGAAAAGGAGGAAAACACCTGGACTATAATCAAGAGCCCGATGTGCTCGCGAGGGCGAAGATCCGGTTGGGAGCAGGGAGGGATCCGGCCAAAAGGGAGAGAACGCGTTCGACGTCGATGAGAGAGCAACTCAAGTTCCACCCTTCCATTCCAATCCCACATCCTACCACCCCTAACACCCAACTCGGCTCCGCTCCGAAGAAGGAAGCGTTCTCCCTAGCCCGGTATGGCGAGGAAGACCCGAGGGATCCAAGACTCGAGTCCGTGAATAATGGAAACTGGCCGCAGCAGTCGGGGGGTGTGAAGTGACAATTAGGCAAACCAAAGGACGCCTCGAGAAATAAATATTGTTTCGCAACGGGACGGCGAAAGGGAGAGGGAAGTTTGGATGAATACGTGAGAGAAAAGAAACAAAACGAGGGAGGGAAATATCTGGGTGGAAGTGAGCGAGACGAGGGAGCAAAAATTAACGGCCGGGCACGGCGAGGAGAGAGTGAGACGAGTGAAAATGCATGACGGGGGAAGAGGAGAAGAAAGAAGCGAGCTGGATGACGGCTCACGGGGGAGAGGACAAAATGACGGAGGAACACCACTAATGACAGCAGCCTCTTGCTTGGGGATGAGACGTGCCGTTTTGAGGAATGAGCGTGGAAAGGAAACAACGGGCCGACCAAGATTTCACAGAAATCCCCTCCTGGGTGTGGGGCTTTCAGCCAGTTAATCCAGCCGTTCCAGGGTTCTCTACATACACTTGGTCGCATGCGGCTGGGTGTTTTTGGCGCTCTCTCCACTATCCCGTTTCCATCTCGTTCCAAGACATAAACGACACCACTACCGCAAAAGACGCCTAATCCACTGGAGCTACTCAGTATGATGGTAGCTAACGTCCAATCATCACCGATGTCGACGTGCTCTCTTTAGCTCCTTCAGAATTATTGTTTCAATTTCAACACTAATAAAAAAATTGTTTCAAAAACATGAATAAAACTAATTTGGGTTCGACGGCAGACATAACGTTGAATGAGGGTCAACTGATAGCCAAGCATACCGTTTTGCCGAATCCTTTTCTCATCGTACAATTCGTGGCCACAAGGGTATTGAACAAAAAATTTAATTCGAACCGTCGAAAATAAAATTTAAACAAAGCTAATAATCATCAGTTGAGCTAATGACTGTCGACGGGACGCCCCCTGCCACACGTTCTCGAAGAGGCATGTTAAGGAAGGTGTACATGCCTCAAATTATTAAAAAAAAACTTAGGAATTACTGCAGAACCGTTAAAAAGACGATTGTTTCATCCTACGACCCATTTAAGACGAAGCTTTTAATTGAGGCTTTAGGTAAAGTAATTTAAACGATTAACCAAAACTTTAATTGATCAGTTTAATTTATTACCAACCTCATGGAAATATACACAACCTTCCTGTTAGAATCATTCCTCGTATTCCATCAACGTAAATTCAGTATTTTACATCAAGTCCCCACAATCAAGTTTCATTTTAATATTATACATTTATTTAAATAGGTTAATATTTTAAAATGGTAACAGAGGACTAAGTGAATTTAAAAGCATTATTTGGACCTAAAATTAAGAAATAATCGAGGAGGATCATAAAACATAAAAGTGAGCACAGGGGAACGGGGAGAAACGAAAGGAGAGTGGATTTCATGAAAAGGATCGCCTTAATTTGGAGCATTAAGAGCAGAAATTACAAAGGAATTATAAATCCTTATAATGCAGAAGAGATAATAAGGAAGTGAGGAGAGAAGGAATTTGAAGAAAGCGAGCAAGGAGTTTGGGAGGGAAAAATGCACAGAAAATTAAATCAAACTACGACGAAAACTTATAAGAAGAAGAAAACGCAGTGGAAAGGGCAATGCGGCGTAAATGAAGATTTTCTGAGTGGGTAGGAGGGTGAACCTGACGATCTACAATATGGTGAAGAAATTTTCGGGATCAATAAAAAAGGAAAACGGTCCCCAACTAATAGAGAAAGGGCAGGAAATTCATAATCAAACCAGGAGATAATAAGGGAATGTGAAGAAGACTGGAAATAACTTCATAGCTACGTTAATGGCGAGCGTTATTATAATGTCAAGAAGTCTGATGAGTGCAGCGAACACTGTAAAAGGAAGTAATAAAATAACAGCACAGTAGCAGCAACTGGAGCGTACTATATCATTAACAATTAACTCAATGTTACAGGAACGATCTCGATTACCACTTGAAGGCCGGAAAACACCATGGAATCATGTCACCCGGTCAAAAAATTCACAACTTGCTAACGCACCCATTACGCGTGGATTACATTTTAGATATAGGTGTACACATTTAGGTGGGAATCCACGGTCTGTTCTAATATCGGTTTTCGGAAAAAAAACAAGCTCACAACCCGATCAAAGCGAACGAAATTCCGCATTTCTTTAAGAAAATGGAATTTCTTGAAAAAAATTATTTCCAAAATATAAATCGTTCACTGGCGGTCGATAACTCGTTTTCCCACATTAGAAGGGCAACTCTTGAATTGATTCTAACAGCTACCTACCACAAAATCTCCTTCACAAATACGAAGACCCACCCAGAAGTGGCACGTCCCATTTTCCTCCAGACGCGCCATCGCGGACACGGCCCCTAAAGAGGGACGCCGGCTCAGAAACCAGAAATAAACGAGAACCGAGAGAGTGAATGAAAGAAGGGCGTTGACGGGAAGAGTGGGAGATTCAGTGGGGTGGGAGGAGGGAAGGGGGGCAGGAGTTTACCTCCCCGGCCACCCGAGTTGTGGGCTCGCACCTGAATGACGGGTTAAAAACAAAACAAACCGCGACCGACGAAAGGGAAAGGAGGAAAGTTTTTCCCGGGCGCGAGGGAAGGAAAAAATGAGAGCTCGGCTGAATGAAGCGATGGTGGTAGGGGCGGGGAGGAGCTGGAAGGGGAGGCAGGGCACAAAGGACGGGAAGAGAATGAACCGAAACCGACTAGCGTTGCCACGACGACGAGAGGAAGGAACACTGGCAAGGGGGAGGACGGGGAGTCGCGGTAAGAAAGGCGAGAGAGGAGGGGAAATAGAAGGCGGAAGAGGGGGTAGGGAGGAAAAAAAAAGGATGATTAGAAGCGGAAAGGCAACGAATGGGAAATTCAAACAGGGAGTGGTGAGGGGAGGAAACAGGGAGGATGGAAATTTCGGAAGCGCGAGACAAATTTCACAACAATTCATAACTAACAAAAAAATTAATAAATGTATTACAACAATGCTTTTTACCATTCGTCTTCATCCCCTTCCAACACTGTGACCCCAACTTTGAGAATCCATTTGAGAATTATTATTATTCGTCTCATAGTTTTCATAAATTACTTCGCGAGAGGTTAATATGAGCCCAATCGTCAGTTAATCCGCGGAAGATATGTAGAGGCCCCCGAAATCACGGTGGCTGAACCGTTTTCCATGTCTTTTGTCGGGAATGTAAATGATGATACCTTGGAGTTCCTCGGAAATGAAAGATTTTAAAAAAAAACAAAGACCACGTGGTCCAAAGATGAAGAGAGATGGTGGCAGAAAACATCGTTCTTCCACAGAAAACGTCGACAGTGAGGCTGAAACCATTGAAATGGACTAAAAATAATCACTTCGATTATGGACCAGATAAACGCAGTGCGCTCCAACCCTTCCCTGTACTGTAGAATTGAAAAATGCACAAATAATGACTTAAAGCGTGGGAAATTTTGACAACAAAAATCCGATTTATTTAAAAACAATACATTTATACGATCAAGCAAGGTATCTACGTCCATGATTGATAAATCTTTGAATAACATTCTTAGAGATGTCGTATCCCTTGCGATCGGCGACGCATCGTACATTACAACGAACATGAGTCTGCGAAAATCCATTCTTACATCCGCATAAAAACTACATGAAACATTTTTCCAGACAAACGGCTTGCTGTAAGCTGCGGCAAGACAACACGGAAGCCGTTCCTCGCAACTATAAAAGAAAATTCAAGAAACTATACACGATTTCAACTGAAAACCCCATATTGAGCAGAGGCATTGACCTACTGTTATCCCCAATATCTCCAAAGCAATCTCTTCTCATCTCTGCTCGGCGGAGGAGTGAATCTCAGAAAAAGAGAAAGCGATTACAAAGAGGATGGATTGGTGAAGGGAGGATCGGTGAAAACACACGCAGGAGCGGGATGACAGGGCGGAGAGCGGGAGTGGAGCGGGGAGGAAGCGCGTGGCAAAGAGATACACACAGCAGGCTGCGTCCTGGCAAGGACGGATACGCCCCAAATAAAGAAAAGCACGGTAATGATAGTGGAATCGCTCGAGGAAAAAACCTAATGGCAACACGGATGGGGAAAGTTGATACCAAAAAAAAGAGAGAGTGATCGCTTTGGCTCGTTGTTCGGAAAGGGGGGCGGGGAGGGAGAGGCGGGATGAAAACGGGGGAGGGCAAAGGAAGTTTCTGCGGAGAGGATAAGTGTGGATTGGGGCATGGAGGAGAGCGTGAGAAGTTGAGGGTCGAGGGTGAGCGGAAGGACAAAGACAGCGTTTGCGAGAGGGGGACGGAAATAGAGCGAGGAAGAGCACAAGATGAAAAGACAGTGTTCGAGTTGAACAAAAAAAGTCAGTGATAAAAAATTTAAGATCGCTCTCTCTCTTTCTCTCTTCCGTCTTTGTCGGGCCTGAGTAATAAGGAGAGTATTTGAACCAAGGGGATTTCAGCCAAACGGCAGATAGAGAAAAAGATCCGGAGTCGGGGAGGGGCAGGAGCGGGAGTGGGGCTGGAAGAAGTGCGGGAGTGAGTGGCGGGTATTGCTAAAATGGGACCTTCAAAAGAGGTAGCCAAAGATTTCTCGCCCCGTAAAAACTCTCAAAAGTCACCCTTTTGATTAGGGGCTCCGTCTGCCCTTTGTTTTTGCATCGACCCCCTCCCACACAACCCCCCCTCCCCATGTCCCCTGTACGGAAGGGAGCAGAAACCTTTTTTCAGTATAAGGTCGAAGCGATTTCTTGCGGAGAATGGGGAAAACTTGAAGAGGAATTTAACACCCGTGAAACAAAGAAAAACGTGCTCTAGGTAAAAGTAAGAGGAAAAAAAACGGAGCGGTGCGAACGAGAAATTGTGGGTCTCCTACCGATGAGTCGGACAAAATCGAACATGTTCGAATGGGAAGAAATAGAAAAAGGCGAAATTGCGAAAACCTTTTTCTTTAACACACGTCTCACAAGTCACTTCACATGATTTTTGCATTTCGTCGCCAAGTTGCAGAGCATTGAGCAAGAGCGGTGGCCCGCACACCCAGGGAGGATAGAAAAAGTGGGGAGAAAGTCGAGAGGGGGGGGTGGAGTTACGGGGGGGGGGGTCCCGGGAAGGAGAGGATAAAATAGATCGTCCACTCATGCGTGAAATTGAGAGGAGAAAAAAATTCCAAAAAAAAGGGGGAGGGAACGTTGGGCCCCTTGAGAGAGAGAGAAGGAGAAATAGGATAATTTATCTTCCATAATCAACTTGAGGGAGCGCCGATAACGTGCCCTGAGAAATTACGTCCGATCAAGGAGGAAAGGACCGAGGAGGGCGGCCACCGAAGGAGAGAGGAGGGCGAGGAGAAGAATTAACGCGCCGATGACAAGAGGGCGTGTCCCACGCGGTGAATTCACCCTTCGAGACTCGTCACGATGATCGGAGCCATTTGTTTCCTTCCCTTACCCTCGAACCGACGCCGGCTTGGGCAAGAGCCGCCCGGGACAAAAGTACGGGAACTCGAACGGCGAGACGCGCCGGTGATGGGATCGCAAATGTGCATCCTAGGGATTAGTAACTATCACCTCGGGGCCGTTTGTACGCAGGAGCGCAATTCTGAAGATTACTTGAGATTACTTGGAAGACTTAAGGGGAGGGAGACCGGATGATAGGACGGTTTGGAGAGGGGCTCGAGAAAACGCGAGATAAAACAAACCGAGGCGCGGGGACGCAGGAAAGCTTCAAAAGACGTCGCGAAGAGCGAGCGAGAGGAGGGGTCGAGGGATAATGACAGGAATTGGCGGGGTGCGAGGCGCTCATTTTAAATCGTCGCCAAAGACGACACGACTTGGAAATGAAGATTGAGATCATTGGGATCGCTAACGAGTTGATTTATCATTAAAAAGACAACCACCGCGCACAGAAAAACCTGGAGGAATATCCGAGCGACTTAACCTGATGGCTGAGACAATATGGACGCAATTCCTGAAAATGGACGACGACTGTGCGGCGAGTTTCTTTTTTAATTCTAAACAATGCTTATTCCCCTCCTACTTTCAAGAAAGAGACCTACTCCCCGACATTCACCCCCATCACCGCTGAAGGTCCCCGAAGGGGTTGGATGAGGGGGCGGAGGAGGGTGTCACTCGACTGCAAGTATAAATTCCACTCGGGGCACCGGCACGGAGAATTTTGATGTCTCGGGCATAGATTTAGAGAGGTAGAGATAAATAAACTCCCTAACTCCCCCGGATTCACCATTCCATAGCAGATATGGAGATAAACGGCGAGGGGAGAGGAGGGAGGGGCTGAAAATTATGCAAGGAGGTATGAGAGGCAGAGATGGAGAGGCAGGGGGATGGAGGTCGAGAGTGGGCAGATGGAACTCTGGGGGAAGAGGACCGGCGGGTGGGGGAGTTTGGGGGAGGTGAGTTGTCGAGACGGTAAGCCGAATGAAATCTGGATTACGAAATCAAGACTGGCTTCCTTTTTGGAAGGGGGGAAGGGGAAGAGAGAGAGAGGTTATTTTGTGCTCTTCCGAGAATGGAAAAAAGCAACCCGGCGTTGAGTGGGGAGGAAAGCGGGGCAGAGGAACGAGAACTGTGTGTAATTGCGAAAACGGGCGGGAGGGAGGCGAATAAGGAAGGGAAAAGGCTTGAGATGGGGTGGCGGCGGTGCTCCCCTCGGCGAGCGTAGGCCAAGGAGAGGGGACGTGGGCGGAAATACTCGGGTGGGGAGGAAAGGCCGAGGGTGCAAAAGGAGTGGGTGGCGGAGGATGTAAAAAAAAATAAAAGAATACATTTAAAGTAAGGGTCTACTCTCCCCTCCTCTTGTTTTCCACCCCTTCCCGCAACCCGTTATCCACCCTTCCTCCAGCTCCTTTTTTTTAAATGGCAATTTAAATGCCGCCGCCGTGGAGGCGGGGAAAGTACCCGAAGGGGGTGATAACCACCGGAATGACGGCGGGGGAAAATTCCAGTGGGGGGTGGAGAGCAGGCAAAGTGGGGTATAAGGGGAAAGGAACGATACTTAAAAGAGGGGAGGGACGGGATGTGGACGGGGCTTGGGGTGTTACCAAGAGTTTTGATGCGGGACTGTAGTTCGGTAGGCGAAGAAATGTGGGGAGATCGTAACAACGCCGATAGAGGGCGGGAGTAGTAAGGCTCGGGCAAGCGAGAATGGGGGGAAATGTCCTCCCCCCCCATTGCCGATGTAAAGGGATGGATCAAATGGATGAAAGAAATTCGGAACTATATATATTTATATATATATATATATATGTGTGTGTGTGTGTTTGTATATCGGTATATAAGTTTCTACACATGTATGTACATAGATGTATGTATGTGTTTGTGTGTGTACATATATATATATATATATATATATATACATATTCATATATATTTTACTCATGCCACAGTAATCAACCCGAAGGTCGGTTTGGCAGTGTTTTGAAAGAAATTCGGAACTATATATATAAACACACAGGCTTTCCTTTCGAAGGAAAATAAAACAAACGTGCTTCAAATATCGACGGAGCGTTAATTGCGATCGAAGCGAGCAGAAGAATTTTTACGAGCGTGGATGCCGAAGAAGAGAAAGGGATCTTGGGGAAGGTGGTATTTTTTTCGGTACGGGGAAATCCAGCTTGGTCGAGGGTGGCTGTGCGAGAGGGACGAGATTGTTCAGGGTTGGTGGGGGACGGAGAGGGAGTTGCAGCTGGTGGCGCGCTGGGGGTTGTGGAAGGGGGAAAATAAACGTTGAAACGATTAATAAGTCCGGCGAAGTAACACGACCGAACCGGAGTGGAAGAAATGGAAAACGTTTCCGTGAGTAGGGAAATTCATGGCAACGTATCGCAGTATTTCTTTTGAATGGGCACGAACCGCCCGAAAAGATGAGAACATCTTAGAAATCAAGTTCCATCTTTCACGATGCGGTTCATTGAAAGCATCCCCGGCGGCTTAGAAAATAAGATTCCTTAAATTAATACATATTCACAATGCACAATTGTAAAACAGTTGAGCATTCACGTAAAGTAATGGACCACGAGTTTAATCTATAATTCTCTTTATAAAGGATTATTGAAAAAAATATGTTAGATTCATTTGTAATCGCTCATTAATAATAATTCATATTATGCGTTTGTAAAAAAATTACAGCGTAATTATCAGGAAGGAAGAAAAGCAAATGGAAAGGTCAGCTATCGCATGGCATAATTTGAAATAAAGTGAAATTCAACTTAAGCATTCGCTCGACGGTTTGAGACTATGGAGCCGATCAAGGTTTACGTAATATTTAAAAATATTAAATCTTGCATTAGATTAACATTGACACAACTTCCACAGTAGTTCAAAAGAATTATAATTCATCATCTCGGAAACGATACTTTACATTAAAGACGGGAGGAAACACTTTTTGAGGGTTACCAACGGGTACACATTCATAAAAATTTGGCGGGAGGGAACACAATTATGAATTTCTTTTGTTGATCAACACGAAGTTCAATCGTTGAATCACGCTAATGATCTAGGAGTAGCTATTAAGAACCCTGATCATCGCGGCAAATAATTAACACAGAACTCGAGCGTTCGCGCATTATAATAGAAAATAGTGGAAAACTAATTTTCTCGAGGGCCATCATGAGCGTTCGTAATCAGGACCTAACAACCACCCTCGTTCGGACGATTTACATGCAACAGAAACACGGAAGGGGAGAGGGAACATCATAAATAACCCAACACATATCCACTGAATATCAACCAAAAGACCTCACTAAATAAATAAACATCGCAGTGCTCAAAAAAACACGTTTATTTTTCTCCAGGCATAAACCCGAAAAGACATTACGGCCCCTATCTCTTTCCCACGGATGAAATATTTTTCTAATTTACACCCTGACCGCGAGGGGAGAGGGACGAGCGGGCGGGGGTAAGGAGAGACGAAGGATGGAAGAGAGGGCGAGAAACCCAAACCATAAAAAAAAATACATTAGGGGCGGAGGGCATCTTAAATAAATAATTAACTTTCTCGTAAAAAGAAAATCCACCAACTTCCAGAAACGTCCCGGGGGGGGGCGGGTGTTGGGGGTGGAGGTAACTGGAAGTGGGAAAATATATTGTTGCGGGGAGCAGGGGCAGGGTGCAGCCCCTCGGAAAGGGAATGGGTGTTCATAATGGTTGTAAAACTTGGGCGCTACGTGCGCGGAGGATACGGCTGGTGGTGGGGACTGGGGATGGGGTGGAGGAGGCTATAGGAGAGAAATGGGAGACTCGAGAGGGCGGCGTGAGGTGGACAAGGAGCGAGGGTGGGATGGTAAGAGGACGGGGGTGCCCAAGGAAGAGGAACCAAGGGGAGGGGTGAGTGAGAGAAATGGGTTCGAAGCACAGCAATGAAGAAAATTCGTGGGGAGGGGGGAGGAATAGGGATGAATATATATTCCAGTGAACGCTAGCAGAGATGAATGGCATCCGATGAGGTCGAAGACGAAGAGACCTCAACCCATGCGACCACGTCATCTCCTCCGGGACGTCACGCCAACGTATGGCAGTGGGTGCTACGGCACTTGACTGGACTACGAGTGGACTCGTATGTCGACCAATGAATTCACGGTGAATGGGAACTTCGTGTGAGAGAGAAGGATTTAAAGGTCGATTTAAAGGGAAGTATCATTCCTGGATGTCCAGAATAAATGCCTCATGGCTTTATTAAAGTCTTCTAAGTCTTGTATAACAAACCTGACTAACATTATTTCGCTAAGCTTTTCTTATGGATCCAAAATAGAAGCCGTGGGCTCAAAATATAACCTAAGGAATGAGAAGTATTACCTCTCCTCACTTTCTATTCGCTTTTACCTGCCATACTCGGAGATATCATGGCACTGCGGCCATTGCACCTTCAATTATAAGTAATTAATTACCATGACAACATGATGACCACACATCTTAAGGGGTTTTTTCGATACAACTTCCAGAGTAATGTACGGCATTAATCAACAGCCTATAGGTTGCCTGGCCCTCGCAACTAATTGCCATAAATTAATTTGAATATTCTCTTTCTAGCAATATCTTCGTATCCACTCGGAAAAGAACACGAGGAGCAAAGCTAATTTTATCAATTGTAGTACCAAAAAGTCATTTCCTACAAAATTTTCTTACTACTCCACATAATCCTAAGAGCCCAATTACACGTCACGAGAAATACACACACTTCCAGACGTCATTGATATAATAGTAATTCCTAATAACGTATTATTTGAAACCCAAACAAATCTTAATCGTCACGGGACGTCGAACCGACTTTACAGGAACAGTGGAGAGAATACGGGTAAACTGTAGGAATACAGAATGAGGAGCGGAGGTGTAGATTACACGGACGGGTAGAGGATAGAAAGGGTCCATCCGTCGGAGAATACATTAAAAAAGGTCGACGAGCCGGAGGAGTAGTTGGGTAGAACGGTAATCAATGAAAGGAGACGAGTGAAAAGAAACGAGCAACGGGTAAATGTTCACGATAAACAAAAACCACCGTCGAGAAAGGAGCAAAGGAGGTCTGGGTGAGAGGCGGGCGTGGGAGATGAAAAGAGAAAAAGACGCCGAGGGAGAGGGGGGGGAGATAGAGAGAGAGGAGATCCCTGGAAACTACGGAAAGGTGAACGCAGTCCGGGAACGTGGGGAGGGCGAGCGAGGAGAATGGGGAAAAGCTTTGGGGATGGATGACGGCGCAGCAAAAGTGGCGAGGCGAGAGAACAAGGCGTTGTTGTAGAGAAGGGGTAGAGAGGAGGGCAGGGGGTGCCGAAGGGTGGATACCGATGGGCGGGTGTGATATACCGAGACGCTTTTCACGCGGAGCAGGGGGGGGGGCATGGGAAGAAGAAGGAGAAAAGACTGCGGAGGAAGGATAGGGTCGTGAACGGGGAGGGGGGTGGGCGGGACCGCGCGGACTACTAATCGAATGCGGAGAGAGAGGGAGAGAATTTCGCACCTCGTCAGACCCCAACCCCTCTCCCCCACTCACCCATCCACTACCGGTGGGGGCGGAGGAGGTGGTGTGCTGGCAGTTCTCTCGGGAGGGTGGGAAAACCGGGAGGAGTTCGGAAAAAAAGGGTTGAAAAAGGAGAATGGGGGCGGTAGGGAGGCAAGAAAAACCAGCCCCGTCCGACTCCTGGGTCCGTCCAGATTCATTACGACTGAAGGGAGTAGGGAAAGGGAGAGAGAGATGGAGGGAAGAGGGCGGGTGGGGGGAGCGATATCGCTGGCGCGAGATGGGGAAAGGTAAGTGGAGGGGTTGGAGAGGAGATGGCGAAGGGAATGGTGGGCTGGCGCGAGAGAGAGGATACAGAGAAGAGCGAGAGTCACGCGAGGGCCGTGGGGCAGCGTGGCAAGGACAAGACGGCTGCGAAATTTGTGAGCGCGCGGGTGGAGGACAGAAAAAACAGGGGAGGAGGATAAGTGAGCTGGTTACCTGCCCGCCCAGCTTTTTCTCTCTCAGGGGAAGAGCGAGTGAATGAGAGGGGTCCATGGTCTGAGCTCCCGGATTCGTATGCGGCCGATGGAGTGCTAACCTGCGCCGGCGAGATTAAGACACGGAACAATGGAATTCTTTGAAAGCAAAAAAATAAAAACGAAACAATACGCGATCTGCGTCATTTATCACTTGAGTTTGCTGCGGTAATTCGAATGACTACGCCCATCAACTCATCTGTGTAAGCCTTCACACACTGCGGTGTTTCAGCGGAACAATTCAGCTTAAGCTCTGTAATCATTCAAAGGCGACGTAATGAGGCACGCGAACAGGTTATATTTCAATCCACCACCGGGAGGAAATGAATTTCTCGTTTCGGCTCCCTTCTAACCGGCCCTGGGGAAACGAAAAGTAGGGGGGGAGGGGACTCTATAGACATCACCATGTGTTTTCAGAGACCGTGATCTACACTACCAAGCCGTTCATCATAACATACCAGGCATAACATAATCATTACTGACAAAAATGCTTTCCCTTCCGTCGCTTCATAATGTTTACATTACACCGTGTTATAAAATAGTAGCAATGCGAACATTAAGTTGAAAATTTGAAACCATGTCCATTTCTATTATTAAAAAAATTCACATATTACCGGACACCTTTAAACACTATTTCATGCACTAAGGTAAATTATGTAGGATGTATGGCATACTTCACCGAGGCAAAAAACGGTGGCAATAATCCACACCATTTAAAAGCATTTGAGTAACCTCGATTTCCCACGGGCGAGGGAGTACTTAGTTTCAATCGGAGGGAAATTAGAGAATTTTGGGCGACGCTCCGAAGTATCATCGTTCGTATCTCAGAAAAGAACCTAATCCACCTGGCACTTACCTATTCCGCGGACACAATTACTTCCAATAGCCGATCTCGCGCATGAATTTGTACATCGAGAATTAGCATCCGTCGGCCCCTCCGACCCGAGGTATAATCCCCCTCCCCTCCCGCCGTTTTCCCATTTCCCAGAATTTCACGAGGCGGTGAAGGGAGTCGGAATGCTCTCGCCGGCTCATCCCTCGGGCTCCGAGAAATTCCACCAAAGCAGCTCGGGGAATTCGGCATGCTTCCCATGGGTGTGGGGGGGTCGAGGAGGGTGTGGGGGGGTCGAGGAGGGTGGGGGGGGCGACTGAAGCGCCCACCCACGTTCGACGACCTGCCGAGGGAGGAATCGGTCAGGTGCCGTCCGTCCACGCGATCCGCCGGGGCAAATGCATCCATCGGGTACCCTGGGACTAATTGGTACGCGTCTTGGGAGCACAGGGCACACACACCATATATGCCTCCCGGACGTAAATCGAGGTATTCCTTGCTTCTCCCGACCCATGAAGCACTTCGATTCACAGGATGAGACAACTTTTTTATTAGCCAGCATTTCCACGCACTGAGCAGCGTGAACCCTGAATTGCACCGCTTCCGCTTCAATTAGCTTCTCAACCATAGCCTGATGATAACACCTGCGGCGACGTTTTAATTGTTTCTTTTGAATTGCATAATGAGCGTTAAAAGTAATTAAGGTTCTATTTATCTCCAACCCATTTTCATTTACATCTCAAATAGAGGATTAAGGGCTAAGAAGCAACCTTCGAATCAGCACCAGAACTACATTCTGAAGTTACATAGTATCTCACGGATATCAAAATATAAAACCGGACACTACGGAAATGCCTTTCCAAAGAGTGCATGGAAAAAATAAAGATGCTTCGCCGAAATATCTCCCCACTCGGGTCTTACTTTTTCCTACCGACAATTGCAATAAAAATCAATTTCAATACAAAAAAACAAACAATTACTCATGTAAACAAATAAAAATTAATACATAGCAGTAAACGAAATTAGGCAATATTTTAATCCCATTTTCCTAATCCTTAGGATAAGATTTAAACTTGATTGCAAGGTCTACTCACTTCGGTATTATTTAGTCGCTACGCCCCTGCAAGCCGTGAGGACCACACGCTAGTGAATTTCCATCTATCCAGCAATCTGAAACCGGGATCAATGGCTAACGACGGGTAGGGTAAAGTGAGTCGTATCCCCAAGGGTGGACGTGCCTAGAGGATTTTGCAATACCGTCTACGTGCGCGCCTCACCCTCACCGATACCAGTGCCCGAGTTCTCGCGGGCGGACCACGCACATCTCCCAAGGAACTGTTCGGGATCACGTCATCGCAGGGGCTCAAGGCAAACAACCCAGGGGCGAGAGAGAATAAGCGGAAGGGGTGGAAGGGTAGGATTGAGGGAGGACACGGGTGGAGCGGGAAGAGTCGTCAAGGGTTAGAAGGTACGAGGTAGGAGAAAAGGGAGTCTTAATAAGGTGGCTCACGCACCGGATGGCACGCACCACTTAGCGCCGGCTCCGACACGCAAACGAAGCATCAGAGATCACGCCACTTCGCCCCGAGAAATAAATTATGTCCATTATGGATATCCTGCGTTTTTTTGTGGAATAAAAATTCATCACCACCTCCGAATTAATTACTTTCATTTCCACATCCCATATCTCTCTCTCTTTTTCCCGGGTCGGTTGCTGTGGGATTTTTGTATTAATAATGAATTTTCACTAATCCGCCTGGCTTGAAAGGATACGCTTTCTACCTCGCCTCACGATTTCAGGAACAAAAGGGACTGTAAAAAAGACCGATTATGTGGCCAAATCTCGTTAGGACCGCTGATGTATACAGATATCAAGAAATGCCGAAGGGTATATAACAATCCCCTTATCCATTGCTCTATCCTAAAAAATTTGCTAGTCCCGTCCATTCTCTCACTTCAACACCCTGTCACTTGGTGACCGAAATATCACTATATGCACTCAGGAGAGAATCGTAGTTTCCTAGGATTGTATTTGCTATAAGATTTACCAAACGGAAAATATATGGATATTTATTCTGGGATATATTACATATTTATTCCCTTCACTCTTTTTTCTAGATAGATGCTGATAAAAAATTGACAGACCAGAAAAAACAAGCAGTTAATCGAGGCACCAATAGGTTCCTATAGGTAAAACCGATTAGCGTTCCGTCTTCATAGGTAAAAATTATAATCAAGTTTGAAAAGAAAAACGAGCGTAACTTAAAAACTAGTCGATCGGCAGAGAGCAACTCTGTCGAAAGAAAGCGCATTGGCAAATACAGTCAGTTAGTTCAGTCAAAATTCAGCTAGTTTTACTCTCTTTCGGATTATACATCACATGCCCTTATCCCCTTCCTTTATTGAATATTTTATCTAAATGGTTCGAAAAATATTAGCTAATTCTAAGCCACAATTATTAATTGGAGAAACACGAAATTTACTAGAGCTAGTCCGATGAAATGAGAAAAAATGTCAACGCCAAACGTTGACCCGCAATTCTAACACCGGGTGCGAAGCACAGTTGCATATTGCTGCAGCTGAATTTCCGAACAAAGAGTCTGCTTAAAGAAACACCAGAGACTTGGGTACTTGCGTGAATTGAAAGGAAAATGAAAGGAGTTGAAGGAATGCCAAATACCAAAGGCGTCAAGACAACCAAGACTCGCCGGATTACCTAGAGAACATAGTCGCAGCCAGAGCAAGAAATCCGAGTTAATCCGGAGAGTAAATCACTTCTCATACACGTTTCGCAAACACAGCAAACGATTCAGAACGATTTGGTTAGCTAATGACTCCGACGCATCCCCTTTCATTGGTGAGCCGAGTACGACCTCCTAAACGTGAGCGTGCATCCAATTGAAGGGAACTGAGGGATTCAACAAGTGAATTTCCATGCTACCGAGATGGAGAGAGAGAGAGAAGGGGGGGATGATCTTAGTGGAAAAAAGGAACCACCATCTTTGTGGATAGAGACTTAACAAAATTAAGATCATGATTCCCGCTTTTCAGGGACGCAGAGCTCACTCGCGTGATATATAGTAGAAGGAATGCCTCACGCGCAAGAACTGTGAAAAGAAGCTTCATTAAGAAATCACCTGAATATTGCAGTGCCTTGTTATTATGCCGATGTTTACAAACTTCGATAAGCCACCACATAAGTATAGCCGAGAGAAAAAAATGTTCGGATCCAAAATAGCTTCAAGCAGTTAACTTCCTCAACCAAATAGGAACGTAAATTTCATAGAAACCAGTCTAAAGAGTTTTATGAGCCTCGCAGCCTCTCAATTAAGAAATATTATGTAATAACTAAGACCATAAAATTTCAAATGAGCTTTCTCGATAAATAGATAAATATCAAAACTGCTGAAGTGAACGTGATCAACGTGAACGTGATTTTATCAAGATAAAATATAAAAATGTTACACCATTTACAATACCGAAAATTAATTTCAAGCAAAAACACCAGTGAGAATAGCAAACACGTATTTAGAACTTTAATGATTGTTTTATCTTAATTGAAAGACGCCGGTCTCTTACTTGACATGAATCACTCAATGAGCTTCTGGCGCTGATATTTCATCTCGTCAGCCTTCTGCTAACACTGTCAATGATATCGAGGGCCAATATGAAGGAAGAGACATTTCCCGCCCTCTTTTCAATTCCCGGAGAAAATGCACTGGTGTGTTTGCAGAAAAATCGTATTTCGGTTTTCCTGAATGCCTTCAGCCGTCAGAAACATGCTTGCCCTTGAGAAAAAAGATCGTTTCATCTCGGGAATGGATTAAGGATTAATAAGCTAGAGCACACTCACCTGGTTCTTGCCCTTGAGCACAAGAACATTGGTGACACGTCCGAAAGGAATGCCCAAGTGGATGATCTCCGCCTCGGTTATCTCGTTAGGGATGTTGCGGATGTGGATGACCTTCGAGGGCTTGCCCACACCTTCTCCCAACACCCCCAAACTACCACGTCCGCCACCCCCGACAACCACGCCACCTTTGTCCAGCTTTACCTGCAACAAACACCAAGGAATAACGGGAATCAATTAAGGAATTCAAAGGAATCAAAAAAGGAAATATATACATATATAGAAAAACCATAAACACATTAATCAATCAACCGGAAGCTCAGTTCGGTAGGTGATGGTTCACCCAGTACTAAGCCCGACGGCGTATGAAATCCATCCGAATATCACTCAGGAAAAATCTTTTCGAGAGCCCAAGACCTTATGCTTCACGAGTGAGTCAGTGTATTATCACGGTTCATCCCCAATTTTTTTATCTAATCCATCAGATTGATACGTGACGATCAGAAGACGATTATGGTAAAGCAGCCGATTCAGAATGGGCTTGCCGAAGCATTTGATCAAATGCTGACCGAGGGCGCTGGTCAACCTTTTCCGCGCTCGCGCGAAACGAAGAGAACATGGCAGCAGGAGACGCGGCAGCTTCCGCCGCCACCTTGTACCCCATCCCCCTCTTGCGATGCTTGCTGGGGAAACGGGGAGAGGTGAAAGCAAGTGAAGGCAAGAAAAGGGTTATAAATTTAGAATCCCCTCTCCCTTCTTTCTAACTGAGGGATCAATCAATGGTAGAGTATAGGAAAAGGAGAGAGGAAAAGTGAAGAAGGAAACGCTTGTCTCAAAGAGGGAGCGGGAAAAAGAGGGAAAAGGTTTACGACTTCACGTGCAGAAGTGAGACAAGACTGCTCCTTGGCTCGCTTAAAGTGGGAGGAGAGGAGAAGAGAGGGTAGCGAGGGGTAGGGAGAATGGCGGCTAAGCTAAGGGAGGAGACCATGTGGTGGCGTCAGGGAAGGGAGCCTTCACGCGCAAACACACACACATACACGCCCACGCGCCGAAAGAACAATAAGACTAAAAGAGCGGGAGATGGAATATCCACGGGAATGCCGAGTGATTGGCACGGGTCTCGGCCGCAAATAGCTTCTTCTTATTCTTCGTCCGTCGCTCAACGCCCTCTCCGCCCACCCGACCGTGGAATGAGGCAAAACAAATCCTTCCGCCACCAGTTTACTCGCCTACGCACACCAGAAGTAATAAGTCTCGGAAACGGGCTTCCCTTTCCGTGAGTGCCGTTGGCAAGGGGGCGGAAAAGAAAAAAAAGCACCGACGGTGACTTTGTTAATTCCTCTGCAATATCCTCGAACACACGATCTCGGAGTCAAGCAAGAGAGTCTTAATATTTGAAAAGTAACACATGTTCCGGCCATTTAAGTTTTAATACAGGATTTATAGGAGCCTCCTCACCTCCCATTCTGATATTACGCGAGGGGAATAGGAATCACTCATAAATAAAAGTTCAAATTACCGACGAATTTATTTTTTACAAAATAATGATAAACACAGAACCAATGAGGCTACTAAGATAACGCAAGTGTCATCGTAGAAGCATGATTCCAATAATTGCATTATTTTCTTAATTTATGGGTGTGGATTAGGGGATATATAAACATTTCTTCAGTCAAAATACGACGGAGAGTCAAATAAAATTTCAAAAGTAAAATATTTTTGTCCCATATGTCCCATTTAAAACATTAATGTTTTTCATAGTGTGCAAAATACATTTTCCGGCGCTTCGAAATGTCACGGATACCTCTAAAAAGACCGTGGCTATAACTTCTGCAAAGGTCTCTGGCGTCACTTCCCGGTGTGCCTGACCAAGACTATGGAAGTCTGCTACAGAAGGAACTTTTAGTACTTTTTAGGAACTTTCTAATAGGCACACCACTGCTGGAGCGACATTTGTGCATCACCATGTTGAACTTTCATTCGATTATTGATTTCGATATGTTTCACCCATTAACCTAATGAGAGGACCACTCGTCTGTGATGGTCGTTGCAAGTAGAGTAGCCATGTTGCCAGGTACACCATTGCTGTGCTCTGCCTCATCTGTGCTACTACTCAAACCACGGATATCACTGTTGTGAACCGACAGGAATATGGCACGAAATTTCGAAAATTTAGCACACTTTTAAAGGAATCATTAAACTTACCCTTGAGCATTCGTTTGCTAAACAAGTGCGAGTGTGCCATGAAAGTTTCCCATTACTTACGAAAACACGCTTTCGAGATGGCAGATGAAAATATTAAAGATCCTGCCTGCTCTCGATGACTTCCTTCCTTCATCCATTTAGGTCGTTTTAGTAGATTGCCATTGTTCAAAAATAGCATAAAGATAGCAATAAACACGACTGAAAAATGATC
This sequence comes from Hetaerina titia, assembly GCA_037158775.1. Lineage (NCBI taxonomy): Eukaryota > Metazoa > Arthropoda > Insecta > Odonata > Calopterygidae > Hetaerina > Hetaerina titia. The sequence goes on along the minus strand of CM073769.1, from coordinate 96,629,071 downwards.
GGTTCAATCCACCTGTGACACAATCTACATACAATCTGACAGTCAATTGTATTTCGCCAGAAGAATACAGTTACGACAGAAACAGATGCAGAAACCCAGGGAAATTTCTGCTTCGAGTAAAACATAATTTGTAGCAAGATATTATGCATATGTAAATTAATAGCCAACTCGAGAAATGCAAATCAAAAACCCCCTTTAACTGCTTGCTCTAAATGATGACATAAATAACATACGCCGATGGGAAAATCGAATTACTCCATCATGGAAGGTGTGCCGTGAAATCCATGTACGATATAATACCGTGTTTACAGCGAAAAATGAATCTGCGATGGGAGATGTTTAAGAACCCAAATTCCCAGACTTCTTTCTAGCCCACCGGGAAGAACACGGGACAAAAAACCACTCCAGCACCGCGAGTTCTAGCCATAGTTCTCCAACCGATAAAGAGAGCGGCACTTACGATGGGAAATTTCCAAAAAAGGTCCCTTACCCGTTTCACCCACTCGAACACCTTGCGCGCACTCACCCCAGCGGGAGCCTCCCTCCTTAACGGCAATGAGGGTGGCGAATAGGAGTTTTCCAAAGCGAAAGTAAAGGCGAGGGGACCCCTCCTAAATAACACGCGGCCTCTGTGGTTCCGAAGGGGACCCTACGCAATACACGAAGGGCGGGACAGAGGATGCGGCGAGCGAGAGGAGTTTTAGGAGGAGAGAGACAGGAGGAAGGAGTACAGCGAGTTCAAGCACTCCACGCACAGAAATACGATCCCACCTCCTCCTCTCCCTCCCGGCTCTTTTCACCACCTCCCAACCTTCCTTCCGCCGCACTCACCATAAACCGAGAAACCGTTTCCATTTCCCTGCGAGAGAGGGAGCGAGCGGAAGGGTAGCAGGGAAATACGGGAGGAGAGAGAGAGAGAGAGAGAGAGAGAACGAGGGAGTAAGATTTCCGCGGTGGGGATATCATTGCCGCCGACTCTTCCTCCTCCTCTCATCTCCCTTTCCCTTACCAACTCCGACCCTCCCTCCCTCACCTCTCTCCCCCCCCGCGGCTCCTAATAGGGCCGGTGCAGGAACTAAATTGAAAATTATATTCCGGGATGTTTTTCTCCGTCCTGAACTACCAGCCACCAACCCCCCAAACACTCGCTCCCCCGTCCCCCGCCCGACCGCGAGAGGGGGGACCAAGTGGGTGAGAGAGAGAGAGTTTCAATTTCTCCCGAAACAACAAGGCGCGCGCCCGAGCGGACTGGAGAGGACGGATGTGGAGAGAGTGAGCGAGGCAAGGTAATGGGGTTGCATGAGGGAGATGAAAGATGAGCAATTTCGGGAGGAATTTGTGAGGAAGAGACGGGCCGGGGTCGGAGAGGACGGGGCGGGACGGGCTGCGGCGGAGCCCATCTGGCGAGGAGACTTTATTTAAATGGACCCCCGAGGGGGAGGCAGTTTCATTGTTTATGGCACCACGAGAGGCACCCCGTGCATCATCGTGAGAATGCGGCGTCGCAAACTTTGCTCCAACCGGATGGAGACGGCCCGGGACCCGAAGCCGCGTCCCTGAAGAGAAGCCGCACATTTAGACGGATTACTACCCCAACCCCGGCGCCACGTAACAGTGAGAACTTAAAAGAAGTCATGTCGCCGTCGTTGAGCTTCCATTTTGATGATTATGCACTACATCCTAGCCAAAGAACAATAATCAAAACACGTTCTGTCCTACTGGCGGCCAGGGACGAGTACGTGCCGCCAGTTCTCACATAATCTACGTAAAGCACCCATAAAACGCACCCAAAGAGATAAGCAATTGCGTTCTCCTTCCGATATCAAGGTATGTACCAATTTTTTTAACGATTTTCTCGTTCAAAATTCAGGAACATAGGGAGAGGAAAATTGTTCATGAAGTCTAACGGAGGCCATTATGACGCCGTGGATCTCCAAACGCTTCTTTCCTTTCCGAAAATCACTTCACTTCGGAACGCTCGATGCCATTTGCAGAGAAGACCTCATTCGAAGTTACAAGAGGGAGCTCGTAGAGTGGAGGGCAACTTCAAAGATAAATCTACGAATATGACGGTGGCTCGCACGAATTAAGTGAAGAGAGTATCGACACTGCTGAACTGGGACAGGCTTAATGAATGGACCCTAGAACGAATTAGGGGAAGGGTCACTGGTATTCAACAATTTGAATTGTGAGCCAATCAAGAGCATACAAGAAGTACACTCAAAACACTTGCGTGCCGGTTCAATTAAAAACAATACCTTCACGAACATGTCTCTGTTATTACTGAATGAAAAATAACCTCATGTTCAAGTTGTCATACTGTATTCTCTACAGAGAATTTATCTGTCTAACTTTAAAGCCTCGGAATAAAAAAAACACCAAACACCGTCCCATTACGACTACCCGCGGCCCGTAGTTGTGTCCAGTCGACCAGCGTACCAGTCGGCATCACTGATTTAAGTGCTCGTACAAAGGCGAGAGCGTCAGATATCCCAAAAATTGCCACCACTTCACAATTACGCGTCTGCACGAATCCGTTAACCTAAACATTAGACCACTAGGAAATCAAAAAAGGATCACTGCGTTCGTCGTTCACCTGCCACGAATCCCTATAGCACAATCCCGACTTTTTTAAGTCGGAAAAAATCCCTACTACGGCACTAAATACTTAAACTTTTAAAAAACTGATACTCGGGAAAATAATGACCTAGAGAAGTGCATGTTGTGGGCGACGCAAAAATTTAGAAGACCGTGAACGGCAATTCCCTCTTATTTAAGAGTTAATAAAGGGTAATCCCGAGCACACAAGCCGAGGAAATAGAAAAAAACGGCAACAGTAAATGAATAAATGGAGACAATAAAAGCCAGCGGGATTGGTGAGGGTTTTTCACGGGGAAAACCAATTTGCAGATGGTTAACTCGGAAAGCAATCCTCTCCTCTGTTGTTATTCCCCGAATCGCCCAGTGCACAGAGATCCCCATGGCGAAAACCAACGACGCGGCAATGCCATTCCCGAAAAGCCGGCCATCTTGCGGAAAGGGGGGAAGGAGATGGCGAACAGTCGATGAAAAGGGTCGCTTGATGTCCCATCAGCAGGATTAAAGTCGACAGTTTTCAAAAAACTACTTTTCGCCGCCTTAGAACGACGTCACCCCTTCCCCCCCCTTTACCGAGCAGCCTGCTTTCCCCAATCAATATTTATGCCCAACTTCCAACGAGGACGGCTCTCACGAGTCACATCCAATGCCTTGGATGCCCTGGTTACTTCAAGTCGGGAGGCGACGGGCACTTCCAAAAATAAATGCTCGCACGTCACCCTTGCGATGACTTCGACACACGAACAACATCTCACGCTGGGGTTATACGACGGAGGTCAGGCAGATATTTACGTCCCGGCCCATATTCCGTATTCCCGTCTCGCCGGGTGAACAACCATCGCACCGAGACCCGACGACGACAACGAGATTTTCACCGAAACGCATAGGAATCAGTAAATATACGCAATTGAAAAACGGATCGCTCAAGGAAAAAATAAAGAATAATGAAACAAAAGCAATTTCAGCGGATCGAGCATCTAAAGCGATGACCTCACGAGGACAACATCAAGACACACTCTTTAACTACTCGACCGCGGGTGGGGAGTATCGAGGGGATGGGGGAGAAAAACCTGTTGCTTTTAAGGTTCAGGATGAGACAAGGATTTCAAGGCGGAACGAAGTTCGCACGGTCCCCTGCACCGCGAGCAGCGCAAGGGAGCACGCCTATCAGTCGTCTGCCATCGAGTGGGTTCCCGCGCCGACAGCCGAAAGCAAAATTACTCCAGTGGGCGATGCCGAGGGCGAGGGGCGGGGGAGAGAGGAGCCCCTCGAGAGTTCCGACAAAGCCGTCCGGCGAACCACTCGTCGGGCGTCCGAATCGGCGGATTGGTAACAAAATCCCCACGCGAGGCTATATTACCGGCGAGAACGGACTTCGAAGAGGGCTAAAAAATGAATCCCCACGCAGCGACGAAGGCGGGCTTTCCAATTCACGTCGAGCGGAGCTGTTCGACATTAACGCAGGATCGACGGATGCGGCTGGAGACACTTTGGGAACATTACATCGCGTCACGTTCACTCGTGCTTGATAGATATAAAGAAAAAACACCCTAAAAAAATGAACGGACACGCGCAGCCGATATGAGTGGTTATTTCGTGGGAAGGGAAGGTGGGAGTCAAAAAAAACGGCAGCAAAAAAGGGGGAAACAGGTAATGGAACGGGCAAAACGGGAGGCGCCCGATTATAGACCCACGTCCGCACGCATTCGAAAAAAATGTTTCCTGAGCAACCCGCTGTCGATGAAAACACGTATCCGATTTAAAGCTGCGCCGTCCGGAACGCGTCCACTCGTGCGAAACAATGAGGGAGGGATGGCGGGCGCGTACGTTCGTTATGGGGTGAGAGTAAACTCGCGGGAAAAGTCCGCGAAAACGCATCCAATCCCATAGCGCCCGTGAGTTGCACACACTCAACCCAAACTTCCGCGACCGCGGGCGTCGTCCAATGCCCCTATCGTGCCGTCGAAAAGCTGGGAGTAGATTGGGAGGAGGGTGAAACATGCAGGAGTGCTTGGAGTGTGGGTGAGAGGGTGGAAGGGGATGTGCACTTGGGAAACTATACATCACACGACCCTACAGAATCGCGCCATTGCATGGCTAAAAAATGGCGTCAACGTTTTAGAAAAATAAATCCGCGTAAATTGGGCTAACGTTTGTGGAATAAAATGTTCCATTTGCCTTTTGATTTTACTCGCCGATAACAAACAACAAAACAGTAGTTTTGTTGAAGAATATCCCGCACATTGAATATTTGCTCTTACTATATGCGTAACTTGTACCAGGCACACAACTGACGTGCATTATGATGTAATCACCTGGAGTCGATGCCTTAATGTTCACCATCGTAAAATAATTATTCATTCTTTTCAGATTTCGCTACCCTAAACAATTAATGCATTAATTATTCATGTATGAAGTCAAATTACATTACAGGAAGGGCCAATCACTAGATATATTTTGATGATGAAATTTTGATGAGCGCATTGTGTCGAAATGTTTTCCAGCTTCATCGAACTTCATCATAGTAATTCAATTCATTTTCAAGATGCTACGGATAATCTCTGTTGCTCAATTAAAATAACTAATCATTTTAATGCCCTTCCCAGTGCCCAGGCAACTCGATCCGAAAGAAACTCAATTTTATTTTCATTTTGGCATTTTCTGCCAATCTGGATGGAAAGACTTTCTATTTTATTTTTTTAAATATGCATGCACCGACTTGTGTAATGAACCGGGCGAAATGAAGACTGCATTGCTAAACTTTTAATAGGCTACACAATGATCTGCCTCAAAAGAATTTAATTCTGGACTACTTGAACAGGGACATGCTAAATAAACTATGCTGACCAATTTCTTCATTGCTTAAACATGATAATGATTGACTCAAAACCCTATCTTTTACTTTCAGATTATGTTAAAATCATAGCCTCTAGGTTTCAACTTTGCAACTCTGCTACGCATTTAACTCCGGATAAAAATCTGCCTAAGACTTGGGGATAGACTATGGTATTACCCAGAACCATTATCAAAACTTTGAAATTCCATCCAGAATCAGAGTTTCCACGGAATTCTGAGCGTTCTAGGATTCTTTTATCTTGGCACTATTATATTTATTTATATGGCGGGCACGCTACTCCACCACCAATGAGGACGGCGTTGTATTGTTTATAATTATTAACGATAATTAAAGTCTTCAGTCAAGCTGACAAATGTCTCAGGGCCCTAGAATAAACTTCACTTTACATGGTATATTTGTCACTCAGTCACAACCTCTGTGCTTCAAGCAGGAGTAGAAACTACGATCTCTACGCACGCTGTCATCTACATACTACATACTAGCAATTAACTGATCTGCGCAATCAGCTCATACCAATTAAAAGCACATGACCCATTGACATTAAATTACAGCTGCTAGCAAAAAATACGAATTCTAACGAAGTTAATTAGAGGAGAGTTTTTCTACGCACACGCTACACATATAAGCCCTTGAGAGAAAACTATTCACTTACGCCTCAATCGATTTATCATTACTTATTTTAAACCGCGCGGTTGCATTTTAACATAATTTACCACACCGGGCAATTACAACAATCAGGAATAACCAAGTATGACGTGGTGAGTCTATTCGAGTGTAATAGCGTACATCTCCAGCAAATAAACAAACGCTGCCTTAAATAGAAATGAAAAATCACCAGCTGATTACTTCGAGATAGCTAAAAAAAACCAAACGCTTTGCGGTGTTAAGTTTACTGTGTGTAGCAAACGATAAGCTTATGTTTTTTTTCCTGAGATCCACACTCGGCCCACGGGACGCAAACTAGAGTACGATCCTCAATAAAAGAAAATGGCGCCGGTGGAAAACGATTGGCAGGCCCCGTCGGAATAAAAGAGAGAGAGAGGAGGGCAGCATCGAAACGGCCGGCTGCGAGGCAGATGAGGCAGCTGATTAGGCATGCGATGGCTAAATGATGGGAGCATAAAAGCGGGGCGGCGAAGGGACGAGGTGGGAGGAGGTGAGGAGAGAGGTGTTTGGGTACGAGATAAAAGGCAAACAGGGAAGGGGGAGGTGGGAGAACGGCGCTGTAACGGAAACGAAAGACAATCAGGTTGGATGTGACGAAAGGGTACGTCGCAGGGAGACAGGAAGAGGTTGATGGGAGTGTAAGCGGGGGAACGGGAGTAGTGCCGTGGGCGGGAATTGAGGGAGAGAGAAATTGGACGACTGAGGGGGTCGGATGAGAGTGGGAACAAGGCAGAAACACGCAAGGGTCAGAGGGGGGGGAGGGAGGTGGTGGGTCGGCGTAGAACGGGCGAGAAAGGAGGAGAAGGGTGGTGTCGACGGAGTGGACCGGGAACCGTGGGGTCGAAGGTGGGAAAGAGGCGTTTGGCGAGGGCGTGGGGAAACGGGGTACTGGGGGAGGGCGCGAAGGTTAGGAATATGGGAGAGAGTTCCTTTCCCCGTAGTACCCCTTCACCTATACCTTGCTATACACACACCTACCAGGGACTCGGGTGTGGTAAAAGGGGGTAGGAAGGGCGGAGAGGGTATGGAAGGGGGTTCCTGTGTGCTCGAGCGACTAGAAAGACCCCGTCCCCAAGCGTACCTCACCCCTTTCCGATTCACCCCCTTCCCTCACATCACCACCACCCGCGGACGAAACTGAGCTCCACAGCTCCCGACAACAAACAGAGCAGTTTATGCAATGAAGGGAACGGAGTCGGAAGAATGGCGGGGAGGGACTGAGTGGGGGCAGCAGCCAGGTGCGGGAAAGAGGGAGGGACGGTGCGGGGGGGGGGGGGGGGGTCGCCATCACTCTCTCTCTCGTTTGGGAGAAAATTCGCCTCTCTCCGAAATTTTCCGAAAACTTTCCTTTTAAATCGGAGCGAGAAGAGGAAATTTTCAGATGGGGGAAAACAAGGGGGATATCAAAACCTTTCCGAAAAAGAATGGCAACGAGGAACAAGCCGTGGGGTTAAATAAAGGGATCGGCTGGAGAATAAAATCGGCGAGGAATTCATACGCGCGGTAAACAACAGCGCTATAGATAAAAGACTCCCCATCTTTTTCTCCCCGTTTCTCTCTCTCTCCCTCCCTCCCTCGCCCCCCGCTCCGAGGAGGGGAAAACGCATTAATAATCCACGAAAGAGTAGATGAACAGAAATTTTTGCAGAACTTCCAAAATTGATTCCTGCCCCTTTTCCGTCCACTTCTTTTTGAAAAGGCAGGAGGGTAGACTTCCGGAATCAAGCGATGGGCGCAACTTTGAGGGCTGAGAACGCACCTGTATTAGTGACGGTTTTGCCGTTTGGGTAAAAACAAATGAATTCTTAATCACACGTTCAAAAAAAAACACACGCACGCACCTGCATCTCGATACAGAAATGGCGAAACGAGAGTGTGATGACAACTTCAAATGTGCAACTTGAATCCAAAACTACATGGAAAAAAGAATAAGGAGAGGTTCGTCGTCCTCCGGAATCATTATTCGCATAATCCACGCCGGTGTTTAGGGAGATAACGAATCCCAACGTCCACAAACAAGAAGCGAGCGACGACGTGGAACCTCCGGTCCCCTTACCCTCCGCCATCGGAACGCTAGCCCGGATGGCAGCCCGTTTACCTTGACGGTCATGATCGAGGGCGGCAAGCCAAGGGATCTGCATGGTGATCGTGGCCATTAGGAGCAGATAACAGTCCCAGAGGCTCCGGTAACAGGAATGAGATCGTAAATAAATGTCACTCGAGAGCTCTCTTGGGGAGCACATGCTTTAAAACGGACGACTAATTCCGGTTCACGAGTCTTTAAACGGATTCATGGCGCCCAAGGAGATAGCGGGATGGTGGTCGGGGTAAGCGGAAAGAGGGCGTTAAAAAGACGTAAAAGGCGCACGGCGGGGGTTCCAGGGTTAGGGTTGAGGGACGCGACGCGAGGGAGCGGCATGTGGGCAAGTTAAGATAGGGATTGACGGAGACGTGGAGGCATGGGAGAGATCGCGGTCGCTTCAGTCAAGTGTTGGTGGAAGACTAGCAGAATTAAGCCCGACCGTTGGAGGAAATACGACTCGAGATCAACTGGAACTTAAACCAAGTCACTCCGACAGGAGTTGGCAATCTCCAAGCAACTCCTCACTACATTAACTCTACGTTGTCCACCAAGTGTATAAAAAAGCAACAATTATAGCCTTTTCATTTTTATAGAAGTGTTGCTGTAACATTTTAGAAAGATGATGACAATGTCTCCAAATCCACAACCAGTTTCAAAAAGGACCTCTGGACCTAAAACTTACCCAATTAATGGTAACTAAACAGCATAAATGTCCATTAAAAAATTACGATAAACCACCCTACTCTTGGCGAAGGGTGCTTCGGCCAAAGAAAAGATAAACCGTTTTACATGTTAATACCGCATTCAATTTATTCAGACAATCCTTCCGGGAATATCACCGAGTGAAAGGCATGGCTATAAGTAGTAGTGGTGGCAAATGTACTGATGTCGACGTTCCAACCACACACCTGACACCAAATAATGCCGTCGTGACATCAAGGGAGAAGGAAAGGCAGTACTCAGCTCTACACTTAGCTTATTGACATCGTGCATGGCAACGGAGCTAGACCGATGGAATAGCTACGCGGTGGAAGTCTGAGGAGGCAAAGTCTTGCTAAGTCACATACTCAATGTGGGCACAGTTGGGATCGGAATCCCCGAACATCGATACTGCCGCGCCTATAACCCCCTTCAAGATTTCAAAGGACGGATCGAGTCATGCCTCGATGTCATAAGCAGGGCGGGACAAGATAGAGAAAGGTGCGAGTGGACTCGCCCTCACGTCCCTACCCCCGTATCCGCCACTATAGAACTAATTCGAGGTGAAACAACCAACACTGATGGAAATAAAACAATACGACGGAGGAGGCGAGATTGATATCCCAAAGTATGAGTCCTAAATCATGTATCAATCAGTTACTTCCCTGAATTACTTACCAGCGTAAACCAGGGAGGAGTGATTACCATGAAAAAAGACAATATTACATCACTTTCTTCCCAGAAATCAAATAATTCAGCTGCTTCTCCAGAAGCCGTTTTATGACTTAATCGAAAAGGATACCAAATCACGACGTAAAGAACGAGAGTGAGAACCTTAATTATACCACACACGTGAAAAAAACCATTTCCTGCATATCTTCCACTGCTGTCCTCTGAATAAGCCAGTCGTCACACGACCCCACATAATTTGGCAACCGCTCGAAGGAAAGAGGGAATATGCCCAAAAGGCGAGGGCGGGAAGGGCCACGGGGATGGTGCACCGAGAAGACACCATTAGGGTCTGCCGAGGCAAAGTAAAAAGGAACGCGGCGCAACGGCCTATAAACATTTCAATGCATTAGTAATGGAGACGAGACAAAAGACACGGCCGGGGATGAAAGAAGCGAGCGGCGATGGAGGGGAGGGTGGGCGAGAGGAACGAGAGAGAGATTGCTGTGCGAGTCACTCCTTCGGATCTGACTGATAAGAGGAGAGAATTGAAGCAGTGGAAGAAGAAGAAGTGGGTTCAAGGGGGCGCACCAAGACACTGAAAATAAATTTGAGGACCGAGGGTGGGAGAGGAAGGGCGAAGGGTTAGTGAGAGGAGAGGTGTGCAAAAGAAAGAGAAGGGGAGGGACACGAACTGCTCGGCTGGTTGGGTGCGTGGGAGGGGATGGAAGAGCTCTGAGGAGACGAAGACGAACAAAGCGCGGACGGGGGCAAGTGGGGAAGGCGGCCCGAGAGCAAGAAATAAAAGGGAAGGTGGTAGGAGGCGGCAGGGAGGGAGTCGAGCGGAAGAACCCTCTTGGGAAATGGAAGTTGGTCGTGGGGAGAGGGGGAGGGGTTTAAGAGAAGGAACGCAGGGTGGAGGATCGTGAGACTGGGGAAGGGCACACTTCACGAGGCCGTGGGAGAAGGGGGTGGAATAATGCAGCGTGAGGAAGGGGGGATGGAGCGCGACCCCAGAGACGAGAAGGGTGGATTCCTAGTAAGGGTGAAAAACGTCAGGGACCAAGCTGGCGTTTAAAAATCCGTCGTAGGAGATGAAAATATTTCTTTCTCACACACCCATCGTTATGCAGACCTCCTGCCATAGCCCAACGGGAAGAGATCATTCGATCGACGGAAGAACACTTACACGGAGGACTCGCATTGTGACGCCAAAATGGATGTTCTATATTAAAACGAAAATACATGGGTGTTCCACGCGAAATTAATCCAGTGATTAAACTGGGTTTCGACGCAAAACGAAGTCGAACCCATAATCGTCTGCCACCAAATTTGGCGTTGAATACGCAAGGGTTGGACCAATACTCGGCAGGACGATACTTCACAAAGAGACTACAGATAAAACGGAACTAATTGCTCAAATTTAATTGACTCTGAGCCGCTGCTGCAAAATTTAAAAGTATCCACCAGGTTTTAAAACTTAGGGTCCATAGTTATTTCATATAGAAATAGAGTTTTCATGGATACGGCCTCACTACGTCTAGAACGTAGCCGATTAGGTAGACGGCATTAAGGATGTAACAATGACCCTCATAAAATCCATAAAATCTTAACAGTTCCAATAGCTAAAAAAGAAATTGCCACTTGTCTCAACATACGTTAATTGACGAAATTCCCGAATCTGCAAATATTGCGTCAAAATAACTGTATCTTAACGTAGCTTATAGGGTAAATAAATAGTTTATAGCGTCGTTTATAGGGTAAATAAATGCAAGAAAACGAGGCGGAATGCGGATTGTTCATATATAGCATTACTTTACACCTCATATAATTCTTTTAATGCGTGGGATACTTCGTACAGTATATGCGTGGATTTTGGCCACAGCAAACGACAAACTGTTCCATCGAGATGGTAGTCAATTAACTGCCAACAGCTTAGACATTTTACTCGTTAGAGCGAAAATTGACAAGATGAAACTTAAAATAAAATCCCATTAATGGCAGCAAGTACACACATGAACTTTGACTTTTAAAATTACGATCGCCGAAATTCCATTGACCGAAGTGTTCCAGATCATCCTCGGCCCCTTGGATATTTTGAACCAGGTCAATTACTAGGGATGTCCTCGATCTTATAAAGAAACGAAGTATCAGGCTAATATCCAGGAAAGAGACATTTTTTAAATTGCAGGACAATCTTTCGACTGCGTTCGGAACCTGATTTGACTCATTTATTGAATGATTCTTCAATTCATTGGTGTGCATTAAATTGGGTTTTCACACTTTTTTTCTCGATGGTCTACGTCGCACACGACCTAATCTCTAAACTATGAGAAACGTCGTTACACTCGAACATTTCCGGATGTCAGGCATATCAGCGATTTCCAAATTTACACCCAAAAATAAGCAAGACCAGAGCCTAGAAAGCATAATCTTCCATAGCCATTCATGCATGAATTTCAGCTTATTCATTCATACATGAATTTCAACTTGTGCAACTTAAAAGACACTATTTCACTTCCTTTCAGCTTCATTTTTTCCTCTTCTCTTTTATCACCTGACCTTCGCTGAATTACAATGTACGAGAAAAAATTGTAAATCGTTTCAAACGCAGATGAGGGACTCCATCCAACGAAAAAGCACGACTCCGTCCTAACGCAAAAGGAACGGAAAACCGAGGAGTCGAAAAAAAAATGGAATCGCAATGTGTCACAAGCACATTCTACCTTTTGACCTTAACTCCTACGCGCATGGTGATCTCCAGGGGCGATACGACCCCGCGAGAGGGTACGGAGCGAAGAGAGAGCCTCTCGGGAATGACGACCTTGTTTTCTTGTTTCGGAAATTACAGCGGAGCACCACGACAGCTTGTGCCACTTCCCTGCCGGACAATCGGAAAAGGAGGGGACGAGGGAGAAAGGAGAACTATTATATTTCCTTGGCCGGGACTTGAACGTCGGATCTTTCGAACTGCCGGGTCGATTCTCTTTTGCACTCGTGATCCACCTGATTCCGCCTTCCCCTCCTATCCTCTGCTCGTCCTTCATATGTGTTCCTATCCCTTTTATTTTTTTTCTAGTTATGTATGTCCTTGTGAATGGATATTTGTTCGCCGAATGACAGGTTTTCGTGTTTGAATGTGTGTGTGTATAGAAAAAAAAATATATATATATATATTCATTCAAATTGAAATAGACATTTGAATGAAATATATATATATATATATATATATATATATATATATATATATATTCATTCAAATTGAAATAGAGATAAGGAAAATGGTAAAGGAACACATATAAAGGACAAACACAACAGAGGTGGGGATGGCGGATGTGAGCAGATCACGAATGTAAAAATATTTTCCTCCACCGGGACTTGAACACCGCCCGGTTTAGAGCATCCGCCTGGCAAGTGGAGAGATCCGGTGTTCAAGTCCCGGTCGAGGAAAATATTTTTACATTCGTGATCTGCTCACATCCGCCATCCCCACCTCTGTTGTGTTTGTCCTTTATATGTGTTCCTTTACCATTTTCCTTATCTCTATTTCAATTTGAATGAATATTTATTCGCCATATGGCGGTATTTCGTGTTTGAATGTGTATTTGGCCAATGTGGCTCGTCTCTTCTTCTGGCTATGCGTGCCATGAAACGCACCGTTCCTATCCTTTATGATGTTGTATGCTTGCTAACCTACTGTCCATTCTCCTCTTGTGTTTGTCAATTTCTCCTTTGGTGGGTGTAACAGCTCCCTAACGCCATCTTCTGGGCAATGATTCGGAGCACTTTGGCGCTTTATAAGATCGCAGATTTCCATGTAAAAGTACTCTTCCTCGATAGCTCAGGTGGTTTAGAGCATCCGCCCGGCAAGTGGAGAGATCCGGTGTTCAAGTCCCGGTCGAGGAAAATATTTTTACATTCGTGATCTGCTCACATCCGCCATCCCCACCTCTGTTGTGTTAGTCCTTTATATGTGTTCCTTTACCATTTTCCTTATCTCTATTTCAATTTGAATGAATATTTATTCGCCATATGGCGGTATTTCGTGTTTGAATGTATATATATATATATATATATATACATATACATATATATATATATATATATATATATATATATATATATATATATATATACACATTCAAACACGAAATACCGCCATATGGCGAATAAATATTCATTCAAATTGAAATAGAGATAAGGAAAATGGTATATATAAATATATAAATATATATATATATATATACATTCAAACACGAAATACCGCCATATGGCGAATAAATATTCATTCAAATTGAAATAGAGATAAGGAAAATGGTAAAGGAACACATATATATATACATATATATATATATATATATATATATATATATATATATATATATTCAAACTCGAAAACCCCGCCATACGGCGAACAAATATTATTTTCGCACATAGAAATAGACATAAGGAAAGGGGATAGGAAAACACATAAAAGACAAACACAGGAAATATATACTATATATGGTGCAGAAGTACTCACGAGAGCAATATAACTTTTGGACGGCACAATAGAAAACAGAATAAAACAGATAACACGTAAAAGAACACTCACATTGTAGATTATTTGAGCTTTCGTCCTACTCCCGAGGCCTTCTTCAGGTCAGACTCAGGTCAGGTCATATATATAAATGATCTGACCTGAAGAAGGCCACGGAGTAGGACGAAAGCTCAAATAATCTACAATGTGAGTGTTCTTTTACGTGTTATATATATATATATATATATATACACACACACACACATCTATTTTATATGTATACATTTTCATACATACACACCTATAAAAACACACACACACATTAGCCCTCCAATCTACCCGGTACTCGACAGAAAAACCGCGTTCTCGAGATCGCAAGACAGTCGCCTTCAAGGAGAGAGTAGACCGGGGTGTTGGAAAAACGTCACACGTCCCGACCCTTCCAAAGTGCCTCCATCACTTCCAGCGTCGGGGGCGGAGGAGGCGACGGCCTCTCGCGAGGAGGGAAGACCGTTGTCCGTCCCTGACCCGCACCCTTGACAATCACGGCGCACAAACGAGGCGGTCGAGGAGACTTTTCTTTGTCCCCGAGCCCATCGACGACCACTTAAACCTCCAATATCCAACCGCAACGCCATTACCGAACTTTACTGATTCAGTTCCCTTTTTCAATTGACTCCACATCCACCGAAAGTCCTGGAAGTTTTCCCAGCGGGGGCACGTGGCGGGGGGTGATCGATATACTCCCCAGCGGGATGAAGGGAAAAGCAGCGGAGAGCCGAGGATGCGCAAAACGAATCTAACATGATTTAAGCACAAAAAAGATCTGCGGTTACGAACAGAAGGAACTATTTTCGGTGTTCCAAAGAAATAAATTCCGGATTAGGAATTTTATTTACATCGTCAGCGAGCGGAAATATGAAGAATACTGAAACCATAGTAGGAGAAGAGAGAGATTTCTGTCTGGTGCTTTATTTATTTGGGAGGAATTTGAATCGAGTGGAATTTTAAATATCTCGGAAGCTGCGCAACATGGGATGGTGGGAGTTGGATGTGTCCAAAGCATAGATTAGCTCGAGATAGGAAGGTATTTACCTCGAGGAAGCAATTAATACGCCCTAATGAGAAGTTGAAGAACAAGAGAGAAAACTTTAAGGGATTTTTGAGCAATACGGTGCTCTTATGTATTACAGGCCAGGGTCGTACGTAAACAGAGGAGCGAATCAAAGGGAGCTAAACCTCGTTCTGAAGGCATATGTTCAATATCAAATTGACAGACAAAATGAGAAAAGAAGAATTGTATAGAGGGGCAGAGGAGAAAAAGGAGATTGAGAGCAAGATAAGGAAGAGAAAAACCAGACGGATTGGTCACACCTAGAGACATGATGGATCGGAAAAAAGATATTAGATGGGAAAATAAAAGTAAGTCCCTACGATGTCAAGGAACGAATACTTACGGAAATAAATAAGGAATATGCACCGAAAATATACATGCGTACAGAAAAGGAATAATTGAGGCTGCAGTCAATCTATCCCCGGATAAAATAATGATTATTAAGATTAGGGAGCGATTTTACAAAATGAAAAAGAGTGCTTTAGTATCCGCGAGCACCACTCGTGACACTCGAATGGATAAGGAAGCATCGAGGTAAGAAAAATTCATCACCCATCGAAGGCGATCGGAGGAAGGAAGAATGAACTCCGAATTCGACGTGCACACTCACTCTCGTCCCACACGGAGCATTCCTCGGCACACGCACTACACAATCTGCACCATTCCGAGGGCGGCCATCCTGCCCTCCGCCCACTTGCTCATTTCCCGTTCCAAAGCTTCCCGGCTTCGAATCCCTGGCCGGCCCGCGTAACCCACCGCCTCAAACCACCCCCGCACTTCGCTACCTCCCCCCTCGCACAGACACACCCACACACAAACACTCCCCCGCGCCCCCAAATGAACCCACCGCTTCGCAACGCCCGCACGCCCGCCGGCGCTCGTAATTGGGTTCGTTCCTCTCGTCTGACACAATGGCACGGAGGCACACAACAGTAAAACCGCCCCGGGATGGGTGTATTGGAGGAGGGAGAGATTGGGGAGCGGAGAACGAGCGAGGGGCCAAATGGAGAGTGGAATTGGGGCGGGGGGTGAGGGGGTTGGAGTGGATGGATAGGCGGGAGGGAGAGATGATTCGGATGAGGATTGGAGAGAGGAGAGGCCACGATGATGAATGGAAGGGGGAGAGGGAACGAGACGGCGGAGAAAAAGAGAAAGATAAATGGGAAAGATAAAGTGGGGGGGGGGACGCCACCACGAAAACTGGGAGAGAAAAGTGAAGCACGGGGTCCGGAAACACTGGGCGGGCCAGGTGGGTCTGGGAAAGCACAATGGCGGCGGGGGAGGCGGGACGAAACCCAGACATGATGAGCAGATAGATGACTTTACCCCGTCCGGCCCATTCCGTGCAATTTCGCGACCGGTCCCTCAATGTGTAGCGCGCGAAGATAAGCTAATTATGCACAACTTCAAAGGGGTTTCGGAAGCGTTAGTATCCCCGGACGCCCCATTTACCCTTTCTATTCTTTCAGTTCCTTTGTAACTCCCGAAAGCATACTAAGAAAAAAGTTCATAGTCACTACACAAAGTCCTTTGGGGAAAGACTTATCGGTATGTTAATCGTGACACCATTATCAATGAAATGAAAAAAATTATACGCTTTCAACCTCCCTGGATGAAAAAAAACGAAATATCTGAGAAAAATCAGAACTCTATAACCGATTTTTTTTAAGGAGGTTACGTTACGCCAAGTAGGTCTCATTCATTGGATGCCATATATTGTAATAATAACACAAACTCCATTAGTTCAGAGTTCACTTTTAGATTTGAATATTAAGGTGCTTCAATTTCTGAGCTAACACAAACTATAAACAGGGAATATATTAACAGTCAACATCTCATACAACTTAAACGATTGCGTCACACTTTAAATCACGGGCAGTTTACATCTACATAATACCCGGAAAGCCACGTGTGCGCGGAAAGGGCGTGTGGCGGGAGATGACAAGGTTACGTGTGATTTTTGACATGAGAAAAGGCTGTTCAGAGAACTTGGACATATTGATGAATACGGGTGGTTGCCAACTATAGCTAGCTTAGAAAATTGGGAGATGGAAGAGATAAGACTACAAACTAAATAAATAACGATCAAAACTGAACGTTTTTACGTACGTATTTCGCAAACAGGAAAAAACTTTCCAATTGAAAGCCGATCTCGGGTCTTAATCCGACCAATCCCATTGAAAGAAGTCTTAAGCTCGAAAAAGTTGGGATCCTCCGAGTTAATATATTTTCTTGCGTGGATTCGTTGGGATTCGGGGTCATGGTTTCAAACGCGAACACCTCGGAAAAAACTTCCGCGGAACTAACGGAGAACAATGGCGTGAAAAGCATCAAGGGAGGCAGAGATGGGACGGCGGGATTCAAGGCAGGGGCACGGAAAGAAAATGGGAAACACGGGGGCTCTAAGAAATGAGTGCGAAAGCACGTTATTTACCGGGTAACTCCCACCCACGGCGGCAACTATTTCCACCCTTCCACTTGCTCACTCCACCCACATTCCCTCCTCCAAGTCCCCGAAGACTTTTTTTTTCTATCCACGATTAAACTTCAGCACGACAGCCGGGCTGTACGGATGCGAAAAATGGAAGCAAAAGTCATGTCGGATGGCCAAATAAATACGGTATTCTTCCGGACCAAAACAAAAAAAAACAACTATCCTTTACACGCGATAACGTTATTCTTCCGCTTTTTTTTCGCTCCGGTTCCCAAAAAGCCGATGGCCGTATTTCCCGAATATTTCTCACTCTCAAAGCCGGGAAGGATATTAGACGATCATGGGACAAAAACAAATACTGCGGAGCCGAGAGAATTTTATTACGTGTCTTCCCGCGTTCGGAGACGATCCAACGCTCGGCTTGGGAAGATGGCGACCTCTATCGGTCTTACTGAGCAAACTGTACACACACACACGCCATTTGCAGTGAGAGAGAGTAAATGTTGCATCCATGATAACGGAGAAGACTGCGGCTAAATAGCTATAAACAAGAATGAATCAACACCAGAAGTAAGTAAATTGTAGTCAATATTTTAAACTTTTCCATTCAACCGAATGGTTAAGAAGCTCCATCATTCCCAGACGACTTCAGACATAAATCCACAACTCTACATTCACACATGATACTCTTCAGCATTTGTTAAACTTCCCTTATTCCATCTGAGCAATCCCGTAAGCAATATTTCTGTACGACATCTCATCCGAAAAAATTAATTAATTTATGCATTTCAATATTCATTGATTATAATAATAGTGAACCATTGCCGGTTCTCATGTATGTATAGTATGTTTGACGTATGCCTGGCAATGTACGAATAAATTGACTGAATTCAACGCCGTTTTCAGAAGACTATAATTAAAGGAACCGATATTATTAAAACTTAGTTACCGTTCACCTTTTGGTGAGGATGAGGGAGAAAAGTACGTAGGATCGCGGGATGATTATCACGACCTTCACGGTTGCTAGAGGGTTATTGAAAAGTCACTGGAAACTGCAGATGGAAGAGTACACGCGCAATGTGTAAAGATTAAAAAAAAGTGTTTCGTCAAGAGGCTTGCCGCTTCCGCTAATTATAATGGGGAAATCAAGTCAAACCAAAAGTCAAAACAAATGAAATTTGCACGATGCACGTTATAAAATCAAATTCCCAAATCGAAAGGCGCTTCGGTAATAAAATTGTCCCACTTGCTGCTGCGCCACTTTCGCCGTAAATTTCATTAACCATCAAATCGCATGGCCTAGATATTGCGACGGTAAGAGAAATCTTCAAAGGTCGGCAATTCATTCGGATCGGCTTTCCTCCACGGGAGCTAAAAATTTGGGGCAGCAGCTCCCCTCCTGTAACCTCTAAGATTTCGGAGATTCCATTGAACTAGTAAGACACCGATCAAACAGATTTCTTACCTAGTCCAGACTTTCTAGCACAAGTAACTTAAAATCCTTATTCATGACAGCGTCAATGAAAAGGTACCTTTAAACTTACATTGGAGTCAATTCAACGACTTAACAGAGTTCACGACGAAACTTAACGGTCATTGTAGTATTAAATGGTGCTCATGCTGCTGCTATTTCATACTTCGACCCACACCACTGCACGATCATCCAACTTTGAGAAAAGTCAACGATGACGTGAATGACGAGGCATATAATCGATCATTTCTGTGCAAGCATTGAATTCCACTGTTATTGGCAGTTTATTATTTGAAACCAGGATACACAGAAAACCAATTGACATGCTAAGTACAGGCAAACAAAATGAGAAACAGCTAACGCCGCAAATTAATTGTTCCAAACGGACAAATCACTCGTTAACATACCCGTTATTGGACCCTGATTTTAACATACATCGCCACTGAATGTTACATTCAACTTCACAAGGCCACACTAGAATAAATAGAACTGTGATAACCCTAGTTAAATGGCGACCGGTATCCTAGCCTTAAATCGGCCTTGATACATTAAATTGCGATCCAATTCCAAACACCTCATTAACAAAAGTTTTTTCCAAGAAGCACGTCAACTTCTCTCCCTCTCAACTTCAAGGCGTCCGTTACACACACAAAACATATGACGTCCATTCAAACAACTACCCACACCGTTTAAAATACGACAAAAGGACACTCAGCGCCGCCGCAATCAAGAGTGACCATTCCTACAACTGTGTCTCACCTCACGCGCGCGTCTAAACCCTTAGACCCCCGTTTACCACGGCTGCTACCCCACACGAAATTACAGCAGGTAATTTTACCGCCTAACTCATATCAAGGTGGGCCGGCGGGGAAATCCCAATCACACCGCCCCTCCGGCGGGAGCAAAATGAGCGAGCGGAGACGACCGGCGGCGGTCACTTGGTCTGCGGGAGCCCTTGCTGGACTATCACCCGAACGAGGTTCGGAGATTATTAGTCGAGCAAGGAGGTCAGCAGCTGGAAAGAGGTACGAAGGACGAGGGCAAAGATGGACGGGTGGATCAAAGAGACCGTCAAGAGTTAAATCCACGAGATACTTATTCCATTTTCAATGGTATCCGATGGCAAAAAAAAAATACTTTCAAGACGAAAACTAAATCGGTCACATCAATGCAAACTGGGACACTGAGTATCAAAGATGATAAATGTATGTCGTGAATAACTTACGCAGGCATGACATTACTCACCGAGAAGCGAGTTCGGACACTTCCCTTAAGATATAACACTGACCGAGTTCACAAGCACCACCACGCATCGACGGGACGCTGCACAGTCATGTCGCAAAGCCCCGCGCCGAGGAAGACCCATGAGGAGAACACGATCCTCGCCAAACCATATTTGAAGCAAAGATCGAGTGACGACGACGGGTGAAATTCGAAAAAAAAAGCGAACGGGGACGGGAGACGCGAGGGGGGAGTGAGTGAAGAGCTTTCTGTTCAGGGGTCGGAAGAACGGAGACGAGAAAAGGAGAAGGAAACGCCGAACGAGTACCCTTCCACCCCTTCCCGAGGGACTTCCCTCTCGGGGACGGATGGGGGGGGGGGTAAAAGAAACAAGAAACGAAAGGAAACCGCAGGGGGACACCGCGGGGAGAAAGATTTTCCCGCGAATGGAGGTAAAATGTGGGGGACAGACCCCCTATCCCCTCCCTCCTTTGGTCCCACTTTCCAACCGGAGCGGAGGGAAATTCGAGGGAATGGGAACAGTTAAGGGGAGACAGGGGGGAGAGGGGTATTACGTGACTCGATGAGGAAAACATCGAAGGTTGGGCCAGATGGGGAGTGTCGAGAGTGAAAGGGGGGGGGAACCAAAAGCCGTGTTTTTGCTCCGCAAACTGAGGCATTTCTATTATTTGAGGATATCAGGAGATAATAATAGTAAACACGACAGAAAAAAAGAATGCGTTCAGATTGTTACTCCGCTCGCCTCGCGTAGATATCTACACGGGATTTCAACCTTTCCCTTTCACCACTGCTGCCTTTGGCAGAATCCCATAGTTTGTCTTCGGACGTGAAACACGCAAGCATTAAGCAAGCCACTCTCCCACTTCTCCTGACTCCATCCCGCGGATAAAAAATTGATCCGGACCATAGAAAAGGCCTCGTAAACATGGCGCCCACGTAAATGACACGATAATGTCAAATGTAGACACTTCCAATTAAAAATCGTTACATGTCTCCATCAGTTTTGAGGAAAGAATAAAAATATCAAATATGTTAGCACTTAACCCCATGACATACACACGTGCTCTTCATTTCCCCACTTCAAACCCACCAATTTAGCTTAAGCGTTTTCCAGGGTTTCACACTAAATTAATTAAAAGCGTTATGCCCATTTCGAGTACCACCCGTTTACTCCCAAACGGTTTCACGGTCTCGTGAACTCTCTCTTCAAAGTGCTCTTCAACTTTTCCTCTCGGTACTCGTTCGCTATCGGTCTAGTGGCCCTATTCAGTCACAGATGGAGTCTGAAAGAGAAAGCTTAGGTGGCACACACGGCATCTGCAAAAGAACCAATGTGATGGAAAATGCTATTTCAGTACGAAATAGAAGCGTTTTGTCCATTTCTTACAAGACATTTCATAAAAAAATGCCGGAAAGATACGCATCACCTTTATTTATTTATAAATTTCTTTCAGTAGACTGGACTACCTGACCTTCAAGATTACTAAAGACAAACAGAAGTTGTAGCAGCACGTAAAACTTGCAGATAACTTCGGATGCCCTCGCAAAATGACAGATAGAGAAAATGTAAACATTAACCACCCGCCATTCACCATTAGATGGTGCAATATGTTTTCCGCATGATTACATTACATTATAACGAAACCCAGGGTGTCGTGTTCCTTGTCATTAAAAGCGCAGAAATAAGAAACTTGTACCTTTAATTATAGAAAAATAGGATAGTAAAGCTGTCAGAATGTTTGATTAAATAGTGCTTGCGATATATGGAGAGAAAATTTTTTTAACATAGATTCCTGTAAACGCAAAGGTGGAACAAGAGCAAGTATTCTCACTAGAGAGAATAAAAAAACTGCGGCTAACAGAATTTAATACCCTCCCCCCTCTATAGTCCTCGCTGCTTTATCTACGTGTTACGACGGTATTTCCGCTCGAACAACCTTCCCATCTCTCCTGCGGAAGTCCTTGTTTCCTCTCACTGATAATAGGGTTTCCATTCATTGGCCCCCACTATTCACCTCCTTGGATCCGCCACAGAGTGTCCCCTGCCCTCAATGTCAATTGCCCAACCCTTTCTTGCTATCCGCCTTTTGGTCGTGCGCCATCAATACTTTGTCTTCCCACGTTCTTTCGGCAACAGCTCCCATCCTCAGTCACTGACCTACGTCTCCATCCATTATCCCGCCTTCCACCGACGTCCCTTTGAACCCCTCGGCCACATTGTGGGGCGGAATTGAATGCTTTAAGCATGCCCGTCCCCCATTCCGGCCGACTTCCACCGCTTAAAATAGGGAGTGTGCCAAAATCAGACGCACTCGAGAAGTTACTGGGTAAGCGGAAGGTTTTCGGACAGATCAACTGCACCTTGAGAGGTCGTTCGAAAGAATAAAATGATGAAGACAAAGTACGCTCCACGTCGACAAAAGATTAATGACGTGTTGTGAGCTATATACAGCTGTATTACATTGATCTCTTGCTCTTAAAATTGTCTTCGTTTTCTACAATGACTGCAGGAAAAATATTCCATGAAAGAACCACTCACGATTAAACGGCGAAGGATTGTGAAGTTGAAAAAAAAAAACACAAGGAAAATAAAAATGAACCAGAAGATGGTGTAGTTACATTGAAACCGGTCGAATTAATAAATTTTATTTTTGTGGAAAATTTCTAATTTTAATTAATCATGTTATTCCACCATGTCACGCCTGAAACGTCTCTTTTTATAAGGAAAATGAAGATTCGGAAGCAGTTTCCATTAGTAATACTAGCAACAATATTAAATTTGACCGATTATTTCATCCCAAATCATATTGCAAATGGACCTCCTAGTTATTTTTTCGCATTCTCCCAGAATAACCCTGGGAGAAACCGGGATAATTGCGTTTTTCACCCAAAAAAGATCTACTTCATTAGACAGTATTTTTATTTCCGTCGTTAAAAAAAAAGTTTTATTGAGACCCTTATACCCGGTCCGCGTTTCACAGCCAGAAATCGTTTCGATACATCTCCAAAAAAGTAGACGCCAACTGATGTTCCTGGGCAATGCGTGCTCAAACGAGGTCTTCGCAGAGTTTGCCAAGATTTATTGCCATAGTAAGGCTCGTTCACACGAACCATGCACAAGCACTTGAAAAGTCATTTTCGAATTGAGGGATGAGGGTCCTGGAGTCATATTAAGAAATTCAACGCCGAACTAGCCTAAAAGAAATCAATATGTTCGGGCAAAAAAACGTATATCGCCCTCATGCAATCGGACGGAAAGAACATTTTCGGTTGGAAAACGGGGAAAACATGGCAGACCACTAAACAAATGGATTGTTAGCGTGCAATGGAAGGAGGGACTGCGGTAACCACACTCCAAACGAGAAATTAATCGACAATCGCCATCCTGGAGAAGGGGACACACCCGGAGTCGAATCGCATAGGGTCATGTGGTGACGCCCACCCTGGAGCGACAGATAAGAGAAAAGGGTGAAAAGGCGAATGAAGAAACGCCAACGCGATCCCTCGGTAAACCAGAGGGTATATTCAAGAGTGTGTGTGTTTGTTCATGCATATGTTTATATATATATATATATATATATATATATATATATATATACATATATATATACCATAAACACAGTAATCAACCCGTAGGTCGGTTAAGTAGGCGATGGTAGAGCTCACCCATGTACCAAGCCCGACGGTACCCGAAAAATCAACTAGCTTGAGTGGAGCTGCAGGTGCCCAAAGTGCCTTGCCCGGGAATCGAACCCTGGACCCTCCGGTCCAACGCTCTATCCACTAGACCACCGCGACCCGCATATTCTACTGGTTATATAAAAACCGGTTAAAAACCTATTATATAACCATAAATATTCATTCAAACATAGAAATAGGTGTAAGGAAATGGGATAGGAAAACACATAAAAGGCGAACACAACACCGCCTTCCCCACATGTCCTGTGTTCCCTTTGCCTTTTGTGTGTTTTCCTATCCCCTTTCCTTACACCTATTTCTATGTTTGAATGAATATATATAAAGTCACTTTCTTGAAAAACCCACGAACGCGCACAATAATGTAAATTCACTAACTAGTCGACAAACACAGAAACTAAAACATATAAAAGAGGGACTCACTGTTTCTCGAATTTTCGGTGGTGCAACCACCTTTCCCAAGAGGACTTAGGAGCCTGAGGAGGAGGAGAGGAGAAGGAACTGAGCGTCAGTTCCTTCTCTCCTTTGAGAAAGGTGGTTTTGTCATGTTTTTCTATATTTTTTTGGCCAAAGTCATCTCGTTACTTCGTTTGAATTATTATTCACACCCGTAAAACTTTCAACAGAAGGCCAACAAAAATATAGAAAAATACAAAGCAGTTCCTTTGGCCCGCAGTTGAAGGTGTGGTCTAGTCACCGAAATTTTCGGTGTACGTGTGGACGTGTCCTTCATTTCTGTGTTCTGGAATTATATCGTATATTTAGCTTCCTAGTGAGATAAATTTCATTTTTTTCTTGGGTAACTCTAGGGAGCGTATAAAATACGCATCGGTTCAAATAGTTTCATCACGTCAGGTGGTTAATTAAAGTCACGTAAAAAATATATCTAAGAGTTAAAACAATACGGCAGATACACAAAAGAGAAATGGGTGGGAAAACAAGATCCTGGGCAATGCGATTGGAACAATGGATGGCTCGCCTCCCAGCCAGTTTTCAAGTCCGGGCACAGTTGTCGACATGCTGCCCGGAGTCATATATCAAGCCGAAATCATTCCTCCAGTCAATTCAGAATATAACAAACGCAAAGCTTACAAGCACTCGTGTCATATTTTCAAAAATGTCGCAACGTTACCATTATTTACTTTGCAAGGGAGTCATCTCGACTGAATGCGACAACACGGCACAAAATGTTTTGACGAACATCTTTCATAAGAATCCAATTAGAAAACACGAATACGCTCGTCCGGAGCGACGCTTCATCTATATATCCCGGAGAGAATTTTTTTCGTCAAATATATCACTGTGCGCTGGCAGTAATTATTTGCATCTGCTCATGATTAGTTTAGACATATTGGTATCATTATGCCCCAATTAATATATCGCACAACGCTAATTTCAAACGTTATATGCAACCTCAAATGCGCATCTGTTGAACCACTGAATAAACTGACAATAAAATAAGCTCTACTACTCAATTTCCGAGCTCATTTCGCCGTGAGGAGGGCCAACAACATATCTATCAAATTTCCTCGAATGAATTATGAACGGTACCAAATCATGACGTAATTTAGATGGAATTATTAGCTTTTACATGTTTAGCCTTTTTGGCTGTTAAGTTCATTTTTCGACGTAAATTTTGTTTCGCATAAATCACGAAGTCATTAACTCCGAGCCTTGTTCAGGATTTTATCCAGCGGCATTTACTTCTTCCTGTACCCTCCACCTACGTTTCAGGATAAAGCGCCGGGCTAGTTATAAATTCTTCGAAAATTCCGGTTACCCGTGCGCTGGCATTCTGCTCATTCGGAAAAATTTAGCAGAACCATGAAGAGTTTATTTATGCTAGTCGACTTCACCACGCGTGACGCGGCGGTATAAACACGTATAACGACGCTCTATATTCTAATGAATCAGTGTCTCTGCATATGAAACTATCGTCAGACTCACAGAAACAAAGCAGTTTAATCGTAGTAACTCATCGTGTTTTCCCTTCACTGATCACACACCGAATGCCATTTACAATTCGAATGTTATAATTAACCTTGCATATTTTCCCGTAATGAATGCCGGAGAACTTTATTATTTTTTTCTTTCTCCCACGCTTTTTATTTTACATATGGTACTT
This sequence comes from Hetaerina titia, assembly GCA_037158775.1. NCBI lineage: Eukaryota > Metazoa > Arthropoda > Insecta > Odonata > Calopterygidae > Hetaerina > Hetaerina titia. The sequence continues at coordinate 96,602,898 of CM073769.1, read as the reverse complement.
CCTAGTCCCAAAAAATTGGCGATTAAAGCAACGAGCACAACTCAAAATAGCAATCTTCCAGAGACTACAACCTCGGATTTGGCTATTTACAGCCGTTCCGTAATAATTCCCAAATGGGAAAAGAAAAATTCATTAACGATCCGACAAGTACGAGTTCTTCATTCAGCCACTCCTAACGAACATGGTTAACGCATTCACCAAATTTCATATAGCCGCGTAAAGAGCAACATTTAATCTGCGATAATTAATCAGTGCTAACGAAAGAAGCCCTTGGGTTTCGAATTCTCTGACACACAATGACACCCACTTTCATTTACGTTGGATACCAAGGGCGAGAATTATAACAACAATGCCGGAAAATAAAATTAACGGGGACTCTTTGCGTCAATAACTCCGCAATGGATCCACGAAGAAAACTGAAACCTCTCGATGCATCCCCAAAGACTTCCAACTGAAGCGTAGAAATGGAACAATAATATGAGCTCGAACCGAAGACATAAAAAGTCACCCAGTTCACGTATTAAACAAATGTGAAGCAATCGAAGCTCAAGGGGCAATCGAGGCACTAGGGTTATACTGGCGACTTTCCACCTAACCCCGTCCCCACTCATCCCCCACCTCACATATGTACTCATTACGCCGCAAGGTCGGTAGAGGAATGCGAAGCTGATGAGGCGAAGAATAGGGGGAAGGGAAGTGGTGAGCGGTACGTCCCCTCTTGGAGAGAGATCCTCTTTCTCCCCACCCTTTCGAACTGGACAAGGAACAGATTAATGATGACTTGAAATGGGAGAGACCTGAAAGAGGGGGAGAGACATGAGGAGGAGGGCGGAAATGACATTCCCGGTATGGACAGAAGGAGTGAGAAACGTTTATTGACATTTTTTTGCGGAAAAAGTACATCGATTAATAAAGACTTCACAGAGACATCAAATGCCACTTTCAAGGAATACAAAATGCTTTGGATTTCCAACTAATTTATGGTGGTAGTAGCTCTGTGGGAGCAAAATTACGCTGTACTGCAGAAATTCCTCTCGATTCTTCCACCAATTGAGTGTCTCCATTCCGGCCGACCTCAACATCGGAGCAAGAGGGCAGGGTCTTCAGTCTTTCATAAAGAAGATGATTCCCGAGTCGAGCATAGAAACGTCGACCAGAATGGTGACTCACACCCGGTGGAATACTCGAGAGAAACTACACTCAATACGCCAGGAAAGCACCAGATCTTGAATTGCGTTGTAATGTTAAAGATTCGCTTCAATGAATGAGAGATGAACTATTTAAACATTCATCAACACTCAGACGAAGAACAAGGGAACATAAATAATTCCCGAAGCCAAAAGATAAGGAGACATGACATAGCTAAACAATTTATCCTCGAATGTTATCTCAAAAAATGATAATGATAATTAACAAGAACAATAAGGCAGCATGGAAGGAGGAGGATGCAAGGGAAGTAGTAGTGACTGAGGTGGCGGTTGTCGGGGCGAGGCGAACGAGAGGATGGGGGTCCAGGGCGAAGGGTGACCGAGTGAAAGGTACCGGTGAGGTGCTCGAACGGGAGACACGAAGACCCAAAAACTGCCACCTCAAATTCCGTGTCAACCTGCAGATATTCCAAATCCCGAAAGCACCTTTTTTCCCAATACGATTACTCTCCAGAGGCTACTTTTCTCTCCCATGAAATGTCACCTATATAGTATTTTCCACAACCGAAAGATCTTAGAGGAAATGTTTAACTCTATTTTACATATACACACATACGTATACATACCCAGGCACACATGTCGTTTTTACCACAGTTGTCGACATTAATTGCCACATTGGATTATCCCACCATTGTACCGTGGGTTTTGAATCATTATCAACCTGCGAAATACTAATACACGATTCGGGTCAACTCTGGGTTCTAACTAGATTGTACGGAGTTGATAAAGGTATTTTACGTTTTCCGAGAAGCTCGCACTCCCGGGATACGAACGCATCATTTCCCTCATAAATATTTAATTCTCAATCAAGTAAAGCCAATACTGATTTGGAAAGAGAAAATAAATGGATTAGCAACCAGGTCAGAAAATTATCCCCGACGAATCAAGTTTACCCACCCCCTATACTATATACGCATCTTTCGGCTAATCAAAGCCTCTTTTCCAACTTCTAGGATTGTCATATGATCGAAATAAACAGCGACTTTCTTAAATACAGCACTTGGAGAATCTAGCACACACTGTCATTGGATTCGCAGGGAGGCTCATGTAAATTTCAAAAACGGGATTCATTCCGGTCCGACAGATTTTTTTCCTTCCTTTCCCCGTAGTCCCGAAACCCATGAATTCCGTATCAAAATCGGGCGGTGGTGACCCTGAACAGGAACGAGAGATAGAGGGCGTGAGTGGCGTGGAGGGGGATAAGGGGTGTGCGGGGGAGGAATGAGGGGTGTTCCTCGGTGGTTGCGGGGGGGGATGGGGAGGGGGAATGGGGGGAAAGGGTGAGCCGCCGCCCGATGTTGGCGGTCCGCATTTGCATGATCCGTATGCGACTATTGGTTGTCGACGGGCTCCTTTTTTTACACCGCGGAAAGTGAAATAAATTGCCACGGAGAAAAGTCAAAGCCCTAAAAAGATAAGGGGGCTTATAGGACGGGCGGAGGGGGGATAGGTGGTTACATCCCTCTCGCACGACTCACCCCGAATTCGTCTTGTTCTTATAAGGTCGCCAGCGGAATGCAAATACCCCCTCGCTACACGTGAAATCCCTCCCTTGCGTTTCCACGGACGGTACTCGGGCTAACGTCCTCGAAAAATACTTGTGCGGTCAAGGAATGAATAAAATAACATCGAGAAATTACACTTTTTTCCCCATAGCGGAATAGTTTCTTGATAAAATCAAGTTGAAGCAAGAAAACACCAACGTTAGGCTACATGGGAAGAAACAATGATATTCATGATACTGCGATAGAGACGCAAAGACCTTATGAGTATTGTGTAAACTCTCTTTGCTATTACCCAAAATATAAGCCTTGCTCATACTCTTGCCTTGCTCTAAACATAGCTCCCATTAAACCCTTCTTCAAGTACTGCGTACTTCAAGGAGGGTTTAATAAATACCCACGATGCCATGGGTTAGAACCGTGGGCTTGTACTCAAATTTTCTTCACAAGAACATCAATTTGGATAATTTTAAAAGAAGTTATTTTACTTTAAAGAGGCAGCATGTCCCTTCAAACAGTACTTGCGTTTCCATGTCAGAGGGTCCTCAGCACAAAATTAGCCTGGAGAGCAGCAAGTACGTTCATTCCCTCGACTACATACTTCACAAATGAATTTTGATTGCAAGCCAACACTAATTATATTTAGTATACATACATATATGTGTGTGTGTATATATATATATATAATTATTTATCTTTTTATTAACAGTCACGCCTCAATCCACTAAAACCCTAACAATAGCAGTGTAACGGTGACAACATAGAAATTCAACGCTTCGTTATTCGCACATTCGTCATAGACTATCAAAATTAAGCGCCCTGTCTCAAACGCTAACATGCAAATGGGAATTCGAATAAGGTACAGCAGATACACATGAATACGCAAATGCAAAAAGAAACTTGTATGGTATGAATACTACGCAAAAAACACGACTTCGCACCACAAGTTACTGCACTTTTCCGGGAGAATGTCCCATATTTTTCGATGAAATCTCGGGGTTTATTGCATGTGAACGAGTTCAAAGTTACCGGGGTGGGGTTATTTACTGTGCTTGGGTTTCATAGCGGTCGTATCTAGGAGGTATTGATGAAGAAGATTGTTTACCAATTGAAATGAAAATAAGACTCCTTTCGGGGGAGGGAACAAACGGTGGCACTCTCTCCGTAAAGAAATGGCACAAGGAGAAAATAATAATGAAAAATAATGGCTTCCCTTCAAAACCCTCGACGAACATCAATACCCCTTTAAGAACCCCGTATTATGTATCAAAAAGTGTTTGCTCATCACATTCAATAATTTCCCCAACTTCCGTCTCCAAAATATTCTTTTGGTAATCATTTACAGGAATTTGACATACAACCTTCCACTGGATTCATTCAACACTAAACAAAAACTAAATGCGGGCACGGAAACAAGTATTAAAACTACCACCGGACATTTAGTAATCGGGCTGATACGTGAGGAGGGCACGGATGCCGGTGAGTGAGCGAGGAAGTCACATGAGATGGAGGAGCCCTGGGCGGATGCAGAAAAGGACAAGATTAGTCTAAAAAAAAAGAATACATATAGCATATCCAAACTCGACGGATTGACCTTTTCGAATTTTCCGATCGCTAGATACAAGTCCAAATATTCCAAAGTAATCAAGGTGGGACCAGATCCCTTTTTAGAAAAGATTACGGTATGTTTACGACTGAGGAAGACGATTATGGAGTACCAACGGGAATATAAAAAAAAGAATCAACTGTTCAACAAGTTGTAATAAAAAAAAAAGAAGCCCAAAAGGTATGATCTGCTCAAAATAAGACGGAAAACGAACAAATAATCGTCCGGGGGAAAAAAGAGACATAGTAGAAATGATTCTGCCTGGTAACACACGCTACAAAAATGAAAATCAGCTAAAAATTAGATGACATGTAATTCAACGAAGTCGACGAAGTCTCTTAGCCGAGAATGACACACCGACCCCCCATAAAGAAAATAAAATGTAATAATAAAAATGAAGAAGAAAGGGATTAAACCACATCGAAAACTTGATTTATTCGCTCATGAGATTACGAATGCCGGCGTCGACGAATAAGTATTTCCACCTTTGCTCGACTCGAGCAAGGCATAACGAATGAAATTAATACATGACTTAATCCCATAAAAATTCAATCCTCGCGAACCTTACACACTACCTGAAACCACTTAAACAAAATTCTACCCTACAATGCAATGACAGTCCATTCATTTTAAAATATTTCACCAGAGGAAACGCACTCTCGAAACAAAAGCCCGCACCTATATTAGATGGGCATAATTTCCTCGAAAGCATAATTTAGTGGGTTTCTTTTCGGCATCAATTAAACTTGATGACGAGATAAATTTCCTCGCCAAACATAACTGGAACGGTTATATCCACTACTCCTTTCAGAACTCGTTGTAACTTAAAGCCGACAATGAGCGTCGAGGGCAAACAGTTGCGTGCAAACCTTAAGACAAATTCACCGGGAGAGGGATTAAATGAGACCAATCTCTCGAAATGCCAGCAAACAAACGCTCGCCCTCACACACACGCCGGCGCAAACAAACACTCGGACTAACAAAAGAGAGAGAACCCCGAAAACAATGTGTTCGCACATACTCCCCATCAACGAAAGAGTGAGAGAGAGAGAGAGACAGAAGAACGTACAAGGGTCACCGCAAACAGAAAAACTGAAATAATTATTAAACTCAATTAGTCAAGGGAAAAAATACTTCACCGGGCCAGGACGACGAGTATGAACCTCTTGGCATTCCCCGAAACCGACCCCATTCCCATCTCAAAAGGAACCCCTTTAATCATACGCGAAAGCGAAGAGAAAACGTTGTGAATAATGAATTGCCGCATGACGGGAGAGGAAGGACCATACGTGGGAGGGGGCAGAATGGGGGGAGGGGCGCGAGATATGGGAGATATATGAAGTTTTGAGGACAGGGGAGAGAGGGGGAATCACTCCTGGGCCCAACCGCGACGGCCAACATTACTCCACCGTATCCCCATCCAAAACGCCGACCAAGAGGGGAGAACGAATGGGGAGAAGAGACGAACAGGCATCGTTTTCTGGCGTAACATACCATCCCACCTAATCGCTTGGCGAGCTGTTCAATATATGGCAATTTAAGTCTAGCAACACCCGCCATGAGACAGCAGAACATCAAAGAAACATCAAGATAATTAATCATTACCACAATCATTGTGAACTACGTTCGATTTTTTCTGGTTTTCACAAACATCCTCACGCGATTGGCAAGATCATATACTACTGTTCTAGACTATGTAATTCCAAATTTTACTAAGACATCTCGGAACGTTTGTCAAAGTTCAAAGTCAAAATGATAGAAGGAATGCATTCCTAAAGAAGGGCCCTATATCTCAAATCAAATAATGATATTACCTTTTAAGTAAAGATTCTATGCCAAAAACTATTGACACACAGGAAATAAAGAGTTTTGCTCGTTCATTTTAAACCACAATCGCAGGTATTGTTGGTAGACCGCACGAAATGACACGGGAGACGAGAGTTTTATTTTTCTTAGGAATGAGATAACCTCGGGCGATGCTGGAGAGAAAAGAAGGGAAAATACGCGAGTCACGGGATGGAGAGAAACAGCAATGTGTGCAGAAAAAGCGGAAGTGAAAGGGGGGGGGGGACGAGCCGCTCCGAAATGAAGAATAAATGCAACGGGAGTCGGGTCGAGCGTACGGGGTGTTTCCCAGAGGCCCGAGTGCGGGAACGAGGACCAGTCATAGGTAGGCACGAGGCCTGCCCCCCTCTCGCCCGGTAACCAACACGCAATCGCGGGCACGGCCAAAAGTGCAGCTGGGCGGCTCAGTTGGTCGGTCCGCTCATAGGGCCGCGAAGAGAGAGTCGGTGACGCAGGAAATGCTTCAACTACCACTTGATTAATACAGCCGTGAATCTTTTATGAAGGAGAGAGAGAGAGAGAGTCGCGAGGAGTAGTGGGGGAGACATGTATAGGCGAGGGGAGGAGGTTGGAACTCCGAGGTAGCTGGCGGGAAGTGGTTGATGTATATGGGAAGGGATGCCGCGTCGCATGGGACCGGGTAGGAACTGGAGTGGAGGAGGAAATGGGGGAGAGAGGGACGGAGGGGACGAGAGGAAACCTCTCCCCACCCCCCTTCTCCATGTAAACCGCCAACCAACCCAGCAGTACTGCCCGCGTACGTGGTGCCGTACGAATTGGACGGGAATCCCCCGGGGGGTGGGGGAGGGGGTTGAGAGGGAAGGAGACCCCTTCTCGCGCCGAAATACGATGCATGAAATATTTTGAGCATACGAGGCGGGAGGGTTGGTGGTGGTGGCGGGGAGGAGAGCGTCACCTCTTGCGGCTCGCACAGCTAAACGCGAAACAAAATCCAACGCTGCGAAACGCCCGAATAATTCAACGAACCAATTAAATCCGAGGACCCGAGAAAGGGACCTCGAGTCAAGCGGGGGCAGAGGCAAGAGAGTACTTCCATGCGGGGTTGGGTGGACGGGGCACCGAGAGCACAGAGAGGACGTAAAAATTAAAACCGGGGAGGACGGAAGCAAAGAAACTGAATGCTTGAGACGGCTGCGACAGTGATAGGGCGAATTGTGGTTATTTGATAGCAGCCTCAGCACTAGTTTACATGCTGGAACGCAACATCTCATCAATTTCAGCTTTAACACACGTCCGAAGACAGCCTTAGGCTTAGGCGGTGGCGTAACAATGGTGGTGTTATGATCCAATAGAATGATCTTCGACGAAAGCTACAAGTAATTAACTGGCATAGCGCTTCCTATTATTCAAATGTGCACTTTTTACGTCCGCATTATGTCGTCGTCATTAGTATAACAACCGCTACATTGGTTCACTGCAAACTTCCATTCTTCTCGATTAAGTGTTTTTTTTTACTTTACCCCTTGATAATTTCCCTGTACTACTTCCAGCTCGCTCTCTTATGTACGTCAATCTTGGTCTTCCTCGCGGGATATTCCCATCAATTTCCCCTTCTGGTACTTTTCAAGCACAAGTCATATGATCACGGCGTGTGGCATCCATTTAAGCATAGTAAAGCAACTATTATATCAAAAGCAGAGGAAAAGGATGCTAATAAACTAATTTATCAATAAGAGTAGCATCATACAGCTACAATAGCATTAAAAATTACAGCAATTATTAATTCGTTTCGAGTCAAGTGCCAATTAAAAATTAATGAACGGACGCATCAGGCGTAATATATCTCGCGGCCATGATTGTCATTCGTACAAACAAAGGTTCGTACTATCACTTACGTGGGGGGATAGGGAAATCAAATACTGGAAGAAGAGGGACCTAGAAGGCGATGCATAATGGCGAGGAAAGAAGTGCGAGGAAGAACTATTAAACGGGAAACATCGACTTTCTACAGTCTATCCACCCAGTTCGGAGAGCAAGAGAAACGGATTCTTCCGACGGATCCGGAACTCTTTCACACTAAAACGCCTCGGCTCCTGTCCGCACAGCTAGGGTGAGACCGGGAGGAGGGAGATCCCGACTGTTGCGAAGGTCGGTACGATTCCCAACACATCTAATGTGGAACCGGATGGCCATCTGCATTCCATGACGATGGTCATCGGCCCCACCGTTAAGGTTTACACGATGGGCGGCACGCACTTCTCTCTAGGAAACAAAGCCGTATTCTCAAGTCTTTTTCTATTTCCCTCTATCGAATGAGCTCTCCGTAACGATAGTTTCCATACGATAAAAACAAGATGAAATTACCTAATTACATATCGTGACGACTAAAGAGATGTGATGCGATTGATTCATCCTTTGTCAAAAAAAACTGAAGATACCCAGGGACAATAAAGACAAGATTACCTCCTTTCTATTTTAATTATGTATTCACTCAAGGATACCAAATTATTTTCTAATTCGGAAGCTAAGACCCCCGACAAATTATAAAATTGGCAAATTAAAAAAAATCTTCCATCTATAGAGTATGGTGCATTTTCAATAGAAATAATACGCAATGAATACAAATTACCCAAAGCCGTACTCTTAAGCCTTACTCTAAGAGTACGGCTTTGGGTAATTTGTATTCATTGCATTCATTCGGCCGTAGTACGTTCCCTTTTGCTTTATTTAGAAATAATACGACTCATGTTTACAAAATATGCCTGAAAACTAAAGGAAATATGAAAATGTTAAAGAATTGTGGCAGAAAAAAATTGAATTTTCAGTTTTAATCGACTTACTTGTTTTTCTATCACACAGAATAATAAATCCTGATTTCACTAAAGTGATAAGCAATTAATTCCATCGTAATGGAGCACAAGCAGTCAGTCTTGAGCCTAAACATTTCCGAACTTAAAGGATTCCCATAAAAAATCCATTGGCAATGGACATTAAATTCCATTTTAACCTCATTTCTCCGCGGAAAAATTTGATCAAAATCAAAATGGTCAATTTGCCTCTAAACTACGTCGAATTAGGAGTTAAATCGAAGCCCGAGAGGATTATAGAGATGCCCTAAGATTGAAATATTCGCCTCAACCGCCGAGAGCAGAGCCGCACGAGACATATAGTAATGGGCTCCCCTTGATATCGACCCGAACAGCAGATGCCCCCTCCTAGAACAGACTAGAATAGACTAAAACAATTTACCGAGCACTGCGAAAACATCTCGCGTCCCTGGTGAAGTAGATGGGTCTCCCTTTCAACCTTTTCCGCCACACGCACATATACGGCTACTTAACATTTACAACGAGGCATGCGGCGACCAATCAATTGCTTCCATACGATTCGCGAGTCCGAGAGCGGATGCGCTAGCGTCACGTGACCGGAATGACAAAACTCGGCACGTCTTAAGGAGAGTCCGGCCGACAAATGGTGAGGAAGTGATGTCCAAATGTGGGGACGTTGACGGCGGGTCGCAGGAAGGGCCATCTAAGGAAAGCAACAGGCACGTCCAAATGTGAGAGGGAGGGGGGGGGGGAGATTCGACCCCACAAGTGTCGTCGTCCCACGGGCAGGAAAAACACTGCTGGACTCTCACCGCCATCCAACGATGAACGATAGCATGTTTCAATTCCGATAAATGTTCCGACCACTAATCATTTTTCTCAAATCATTTCCTCAATTCTTTAAAACTAACAAGGGCAAAGGATATACATTTTTAACCCCAGAATAATTACTGCTAACACTGAACTCAATTACTAACTGGAATATTTAACTAACCCAACTCGTGAAAGATAAAATCCAGGGTTCCAGTGCACGAAAATGCCTAAATATCAACTAATAAGATAACTCATTTAATTTTCAAGTTCCTACAGTTTACATAATACGGTTTATCCTCCTATATCCAATATTTTGACGGATAAAATAATTCATATACGTATAATTCCATGCTTTCTAGTGCTGTGTTCAGGATTTATTTTCCAGAATAATCCTATCACTGCATTTTACCCGGATTAAAAAAAATCATAACCACTGGACGCAACCAGTAAATACACGCGCACCTATAGGCATGCTCTACCCTTATATGACCTTTTCATTATATCTTTTTCCATGGGAAGGAATATTTGTTCGCCAATTGGAGGCATTTCGTGTTTAACAATGTATTTGGCCAAAGTGGCTCGTCTCTTTCTTCTGGCTATGCGTTCCACGAAACGGACTATTCCTATCCTTTATGATGTAGTACGATTGCTAACCTATTATCCTTTCTTCTTGGGTGCTGTCTACTTCTCCTTTGGTGGGTGAAACAGCCCCATAACGCCTATCTCTTGGCCAAAGAATCGGAGCACTTGGTTGTTTAAATGATCGCAGATCTCAGGGTAAATTACGTTTCCTCGATAGCTCATGTGGTTAGAGCATAACGTGTTCAAATCTGTCAAGAAAATATTTTTGCGCTTGTGATCTGCTCAATCCCATTCCCCACCTCTCCTGTGTTCGTCCATAACATGTGTTCCTATCCCTTTCCCTAATATATATTTCCATGTGAATAAATAAATAAATTAAATATATATATATATATATATATATATATATATTAAATATATATATATATATATATTAAATATATATATATATATATCGGGACTTCGTATTTGAATGTGTATCTGGCCAATGTGGCTCATCTCTTCTTCTGGCTATGCGTGCCACGAAACGTACTGTTCCTATTCTCTATGATACTACATGCTTTCTAACCAACTGTCCTCTCTTCTTGTATGTATTGTCTATTTCTCCTTTGGTGGCTGTAACACCTCCGTAAAGCCTTCCTTTGGCAAATGATTCGGAGCACTTGGGCGTTTTAAAAAACATCGCAGATCTCAGGGTAAATTAAGTTTCCTTGGTGGTGTAACTGGTAGCACGTCCGCCCGGCAAGTGGAAGGTCCGGTATTCAAATCCCGGTTAAGGAAATATTTTTACTTTCGTGATTAGCTCAAAAACCGCCTTCCCCACTTGACCTGTGTTCGCCTTTTATGTGTTTTCCTATCCCCTTTCCTTATACCTATTTCTACGTTTGAATGAATATTTGTGCGCCGTATGGTGGGACTTCGTATTTGAATGTGTGTGTGTGTGTGTATATATACACACACACATATATATACATATATATGTGTGCGTGTGTGTATATATATATATATATATACACACACACACATATATATATATATATATATATATATACACATATATATATATACATATATATGTATATAACGTAATTGGAATTAGCACTAGTAGACAATGAAAAAACACAGAAAAAAGAGAAACTCACTAGGCATCGAATTTTCAATGGTCTAAACCATCTTTCTCAAGAAAAGGAAGTACAGAACTGAGCTCAGTGCGTGTGTATATATGTATACACACATTTATAACACCCACATTACATAGAAATCATTATGACCAACGCCAGAATCATTTCGAGGTAGTGGAAATGACTCAAGTCGGTGGGTGTGACACGAGGACTTTAAAAACCATTTGAGGAGGAGGCTCCGCACATGTTCGTGAAAAACTAAACCGCCTCACAAACAATGGCCTCTTAAAACGACGATTTATGGCATGCATTAAATGGATGGGGCAGAGAGAATGGGGTGCACGGGCAATTTTTCAGGAGGAAGTCGTAGAGAAAGAGATGCACTCACCTTCTTGGCGTCATTGTTGCTCTCAGCGTGGTTGGGCTGAGGGCTCATCACGGAGCCATTGCTGACGGCTCCACTCTGCGAGAGCAACTCATCAGAGCCACGCTGCAAAGAAAGAGAAGAAAAACTTAAATAAAACTCCCTTTGCTAGCATAAAGGGGCACGAATTGCGAAACAACATTGAATAGAATGATGATTGTTGAATATTAGTCAATTATGACCAATTGAAACATGAACCCGAGAAAGGAAGAATTAACTCATTAGACAAAAACGATATCATAAAGAATGTTGCGACCAATTTTTCAGTTATTCAAACACCAATATTTAATTTATTAAAATGAACTTCCACTTAATAAATATTCACATGAACGCAATTCATTGCCATTTACATTCCATGAGCATGAACCATTCTATCATGATGGCTCAATCATCACCATCAACTTCTGTACGACGAAATGGAACAGCAGTCTGTGCTTAAGGAGGTTTCAATATTGAGATTACTATATTTCTTAGGCGTAGAACAAGCCCGATGCATTACGTCGAAGGTAATATGGTGTGATTCAATAAAATACTTAATGTATTCGAGGTGACATCGCAAGAAGGAATATTATTATTATTAGGTAATCTACCGTTAAAGGAAGGTTTTTGGATGGACACAACTATCAAATAAACATTTTGTGACTCCGCACCTAGCAAAATAATCTATATCAGGTCCCTCTTCATCTCGGTGTACTTCTTTCCTCCCTTCATCCCGTCCAACATCCCTATCCTGTTCCTGCCCTTACCTCGCTTGCCCAACATTCCCCTCTCTATTACCCTCTTCAACATTCCACTACCGCTCAATATGCCTTTCATCCATTTTTCCTGCCTCCATAGGATTTCTCTCAACAAACCCCTCTCCTCACCCACCATCTATAGTACTTCCTCATTTGTTTCCCTTTCGGTCCATTTCACCTTCTCCATTCTTCTCCACACCCACATTTCAAAAGCCTCCAATCTACGTCTGTCCTCCTGCTTCAGTGACCACGTTTCCGCTCCGTAGATAGCTACGCCCCATATCAGAGTTTTTACGAGAAGAAGGAATATGAGGACGTAAGATGGAAAGTTAAATTGTAGCAAAAAGAATTACTGGGAAAGAATATTTTTATTACACCAGGACGGAATGGACAAAAAGAGTCGTTTTCATGCTCGGCATTTTCAAGAAACGAAGTGTACATGAATGTCCCAGAGTTTTTCAAGCTTTACAACATACTGAACGTTACACGAAAACCGCGAAAGAAAGAATACAACCGCGGAGCAAAATATTGGTTGAACACAGAAGAATGATCCCAGAAGCACATCTTAAGCAATCACCTTAATGCAGAACAGCAAGAAAAGCGACACGGAATCACATCCTATTTTACATTATACACGAGTTTTGAGAATTGCACAACAGCGATTACGGCACTGGACGCACACGTAGCATCACACAGAAAACTCCAGCAGCAGAAAGGGGAAAAAAAGGAAAAACCAAAAGGTGCAAAGAAAGTAGGTTACACGCCAGGTAAGTGTACGGCGGAGTGATAAAAGCCGGGCACGACCAAAAAAGTGATAATACCCGCAGGTTACGATCCATCACATCCAAGCGAACAATGCCGTCCAACAAGTTATTAAAACGAAACTCGTAGTGGTAAGGGGTGTAGAAGGGAGGGGGAGGAGGAGTAAGCGAAAAAAAATACGAAACGAAACACGGCTGTTGGAGGTGAAGGAGAAGAACAAGTCATGAAAATTTCAGCAGTTAATAGAGCGGGTAGGAGGAGGGGGGAGAGGAGAGGACGGGGAGGGCGGGTGCTGAAGGAGGAGACGCCGGATCCGCGAGCTCTTAAGACGGGAGACGGGCGTACGCGCGGGGAAGATGGAACGAAGCGAGGTGGATGGGAGGGGGTGGCCCCAAGGAGGGAGGAGTAGAACTTTAATGGCCCGACCGCCAAAGTCTTGCCGGAGTGCCATTCGGATGAGAGGGGCAAGGGAAAGATGGCTACGGGCGTCCGTGGTGGAGGGAGGAATACAGCTGACCCCGGGAACAGTTGGAAAGGGGGGAGGGGGGGGTAGAAGGAGGGTAAGAGGACTCCCTTACGGGGGAGATGGGGGGGGGGAAGTGATGAGGGAGGGGTCGAGGGAAAGGGGACAGGAAACCAGGAGAATGCAGGAAGGTGGCGTCCCGAATAACACTCCACGCGGGTTGCATTCCTTCGGCTCAAGACGATGGAAAACATTCCTAAGATTCAACGTCTCTCCGAGAAAAAAAAATGCTTTTGCCCTCGAGTCTCTCTCCGTGTTTCTTTTATGATGGGAACGCGGTTCAATTTTGACTCGGGTAGCGAAAATCCATGGTGCACGAAGGGAGGAGGTACGGAAACGAATGGGCAAAAAGAGCATTTGAGTCACCGGAACGGCTTGAGACGGATGATAGGTAGATGAACCACGTCTCATGGGAACCAGGAAAGGCAACACATTTCTCGACCCTGAGAGTGGAACACAAGCCTATTGTTTGCTCATCATAGATATTTGCTGACGCTGATATTCAGACAGCATTTGCAAAAAAAACATCTAAATTGACGTTTATATTTTTTTAAAAGTTCAGTCATTTGTTTAAACAGGTGCATAAAAATACTGCTGCCAAATAACAGAACGTAGCACCAATGTATGGGATAAGAAGAAGTCTGGTCAAAAAATTAAAAAGATTAAATTTGCCCCGATATAGAGAGCAACAAAACAATCCAGATTCGCCATACTTCCAGATTATTAAGATTTTTCAAGGTAATAATTTGTACTTAATAAACTACATTTCAGCGAATGCACGTGATCGAATGAATCAAAATTTTCCCAGCGCATCTATCTGTAACATAATAATGTCACGTAATAGCACAATTCAGGCACATACACCAGTTCATCACATTCATAATTTAGAGGAAATGTTTCACGCACAAGATAACAAACTGATTGTCGAATGAGAAACCAATGAAAATGTATAATTTTTGGAGTCATATTGTGGAATTAATATGAGGATTTTAACTATGAAAAACCTACGAATTTGCCAGTATTTCATTTGAACCTTCAAAATATCCCGAATTTTTTAGGGGTAGTTCATTTTCCATTTCCCTCACCTCTCACGCCTTTGCCCGCAATCTTGTAGAAATTATCGTAGAACAGGTATAATACGCATACAAAATAACTATATCAAGGAGTCCATTTTAAATCAAAGAATACAAACCTTGATAATCATGGTGACCAGAAAATATTAGAACATAGGTTTATAGCCAATTTCGTTTCTTTAGGATAGACAATGTTGATCAGCATATCTCACTTTCATTTTCCCGAGGATACTATTGAACAACGAAAAACAAACCAACTTGACGAGGAAGGTAAACTGGTACTCCAATTGAGATTGGAGTTATAGGCCTGAGTGCGCACAAAAAAAACGAAACGCTAAACTCGGATGTCGCGGTAGAGAGAATAAAAGTTAATATTTAATAATTTGCATACATAAGTTAAGTCCGTTCCAACCTTCCACCACCGTTGCGAGTCCCGCGGGAAAACATTTCCTAAATTAATATTTGTCAAAAAGAGACTTGGCAGCGACGTTGTGAACATGCGCAGATGGTGTTCAACCGCTTTGGCACCTCACCAAAGGTCATCGTCGACGCCCAACTCCAGTTAGCTTGTAAATCGAAATGAATTGAGCGAGATTAGTTTTTCATTTCACTATCGAAAATGGTGAAAATAAAAACGGAACAATCAGTTTACACACATAACATGGACAATGGTAATTAACTACGGCTAGGAGTTGCTGCAACGCGCCTACTATTTATGACTCCATTTAGATGCTAGGAGAGTGATAGCACTCGGATTCATTTCTCCAAAGAGTAAACTGACGGCAGCAGCCATCAACTTTCCCCCACGAAATAATCCATTTTAGAGCAAAAGCAATACTGATAGAAAAGTGAGTACGAAGTTCCTTCGATCACCACCATTTCTCGATAAAGAAGCACGACGACACGAAATGGAGCGAGAGGAACGCCAAGAATTACCAGCCGGGCAAAATATCATTACGCCCAGTCTGTGTCCGACCAAAGTAAAAAAGAAAACCCCGAGACCCACCACACGCATATCAATTCATACATTTCCAATAATTTACGACGGCGACAGTGCTAGACGTCTAGGCCGGCGTATGGGGGACCCCGTGGAGGGAGGAGAAGGGACCCCCCCCCCCAAGTGCCTAGCGACCAATCGACTCGGTCACGAGCATCACGTGCGCCCGGAGAGTGAGGGAGTGGCGACGTGGGTGGGTTTGCGAGGGGGCAGTCGCGACGAAACCGGGAAAGAAAAGGGATATACATGTATGTGTGTGTGTGGGGGAGAGAGAGGTTGGGGAGGAAAGGTTAGTGGGGAGACGGGGTGTGCGGCCGAGGGGGGAGTGAAGGGGGTGGGATAGTGGGACAACCGTCGGTGGAACAAACGAAAAACTCCAGCGTCCGATGCAACGACCTAGCAAGACAATACCCGACGCAGATTTTACTGCGGCGACCAGATAGAGGGAGAGGGAGTGAGATAGGACGCTCGTGAAACGTCGCACCCAGCAAAAAATGCGGACGCTGCAGGCGCCCAAAGCAGGTGGGTAGAGGGGCACGAAGTTGAGGTAAGGAGAGAGAACTAGATAGGAAATGGAGCAACGGACGAAGATAACATAAAGCGGACGAGCCTCTCTCCACGACTGAGTCTCTCCCTTACGCAAAGACGCGTGTGGCGGCACCCACGAACGCACGTGCAGAAACGAAAAGCAAAACTGCATTCGCAGGGTGAACCTTGAAGTCTCCCCAAAACTTCGAACGATCGCGACACGTTTTCTGATACACTTCGATGCGCACCACGCCGTTGAATAGCGACGCTAAACAAGTTTTTTTCACATTTTTAAGTTTTAGTACCAATCTCCTCCGCGGTGGTGTTTCCAAATGGGTGCCGCAGTAGGAGAATAAAATGGCAAGTTTACAGCTACCTAGCGGGTACAGTGAGCGTTGCGGTCCTACGAAACTGAAGCTGCCACATAAATGCAAAGGGGGCTTTCGCACATAATTCCCTTAAAAAATCCTTCGAATACACCCAAGTGGCACAAAAGTTCGCGGAATCGGGTTGCGCACAGTTCGCCGGCACAAAGAAACGGGCCAGCGATAAACGAATATAGAAGGATGTGGGACAAGCGAGAACGAGCTTTCCTAGAAGCACAAAGACATTTCCATCCCGGGTAATAACAGCCAGCACTGAAGCTAGACACACCAAACTTCGTCCCCTCCATCTTTGTGCCATAACAGGTCAATAAATTCGCACTCTTTGCGAAAGTTGTAAAGCTACCGTAGGTTCACTCTGCTTATTTAAATTTAATTATTTATTAGCACCTTAAGGATGACACTCGCGAAGGAGAGATTCCCAGCGCGCGAGAAGTAGATATTTATAGAGACGGGGTGGATGGGCTGCGCGCTTCCTCTCTCTCTCTCTCTCTCTCACCGGAGAAATGGAAGGGAGGAAAGAGAGAAAAAAATCTTTTCTGTTCTCCACCCGTGTGGTATCACCATTTTGGAGTTTATGGCGACATAAAACTGAGCCAAAGGCTGTAAGCTGCGTAATGGGCGGGGTGTCCGGCGACAGAAAATGGCGGAGGGATATGGAGCGGGATGGGCGAATGTGGAGGATGGATGGTGATCGAGCAGAAAGCGATGCGGGGGGGGGGGGGGGATGCATGAAGAAGGATTTAGGGGAAGGGTCTAACAGCAAGGGCGGGAAGACAATGGGAGGGCAAGACGAAGGGGGAGGAAAACAGAAAGGGTGGTAATACAAACAAAGGCAACAAAAATACAAAGCGGTGAAGAGGAAGCAAAGAACAACGAGTGGGTATATTCATATTTACGCCGGCATGTATTAAAGTTCACTGTACTCAAATAGTACAGCGGTAAGGGAAATGGTATTTAAAACCGACAATTGTGGAATTTAGAGTGAAAACTACGCATTTTATGCAACGCATCCTGGTTCGTACTGTTTCGTACACATGACGGTATTTTAAATTAAATTTAAATAATAATGAACGCTAACTTTACTACAATACTCGTATAATTACGTTGCGTTCAGCATACAGTCAAACATACTCTACACCCCAATCATTTTGAGGCCTCTCCGATTCACGTAGAATCTATCTCTGCACTCAGTAACTACGTTTTAATAAAGAGCGAAGATGGAAAGGAAGATAAAACCCTCATGGTCTTTACCGACAGCCAGATGGAGCTCCCAAGGCGTGCCAATCTAATACGTTATACGAAGAGCACAACACTTAATGACATTGGATCACAATGACGAAAGCTCCCCTCCATCGTACAAACCGAAGTACAGGTTAGAAGCGCGTAGCGTGGAGCACCGGTGAATATGTGAAAAAAAACTCGATTATTGCTCAACAACATGAAAAACCTAATACTGATGAACAAAGAAAATACTTTTAACCTGGAGATAGAAAGTCTAAAATTAACCTTAGTGAGAGAGGGAAAAGAATAAAAATCCCCACAAAAGGAATTCCCTCATTCTTATATTGACAAGGCTCAATAAAATTCCACAGTTTAGTTAACGGAGGAGGAAAGAATACTCAGATGTAGTACGTACTTAAAAAGTTGAGATGAACAATATTTCAGGATAGACATTTTGAGCAATATGAAAAGTGTCCTCAAAAAATTAAAATAGCGACAATTTTACGAAAAAAACATTTCATGGAATCAAAATGCTATGCAATACTAAGGTAATTATTTGAATAAATACTACCTTTTTATTCGAGTTCATATCTCATTACTACTAACACGTAAGAGAACTCATCCCCTTAAAAACCGTTTATGACAACATTTGATATTGCTCATTTTGATAAAATCTTGACATTCAAATGCAATAAAACTTAAGATAAATATCGGTTCATACTCGTTCGTGACTCATTTTATATGTATATTAACAATGTGTCACAAAAAAATTAGCTTGGCTCTTAGTTTAAGTCATGCATAGCTACACATTTGTGAAAATCCTCCATGAGTCGCGGTTAAGCCACTGCTTGCTCTGATTTCATTAAAAAACGCCGCAAGTTAATATTTAAAACATAATTTTACAGTAAAATTTTTATAAATGAGTACTCGAAAGGCAATATTAAAAAACCAACAGTTTATTTTGTCCGCACTGAAATAATATGGTCCGCAAACACACCCCTCTTAATATTCCATCCTAGATGATTAAACGCACGCCAAACGCTAATTTATAACTTCAGCGCAAGTTTCAATCGATTTTTGAACATCAAAGAAAAACTTTAGACAGCCAATAGTTACTAGAACAGTCGATGAGAAACGTAGAAGCGCGGTACAAAGATTGAGCATACAACGAAGCCTTTTAGGCTGATGGTAATCTACGATGTATCCGGGAATATATGGGACCAGCGACACAGGCATGTATGTCGGGACGTATACTACCGCAGGCGGTAAGTAGTAGTGTAAAAAGAGAGAAAGTTTTTCGAATGAAGTTGGAAAATGATCCGCCTCATTAGCAAGGATCAACTTTCGCGAAAGAATACCGTCGATTTTTTATGACCGTTGCGTCTAAATCATGAACATAAATTTTAATCGTGGCCAGGGGTCATTGAAAATATTAATTAAGGTATAATACATACAACTATATTTGAGCAATTAGGCATCTAATTAATCGTCACTGAAACATTGACACTCAATGGCCACACCTCTGATATGTCATAAGGGGGTCGTTTAATATCGCATCAGCCTTGTGTCAATCGTTTAACTTCTGACCTCCTAAAATATTTAATGAAAATATGTTTGCAAAACAATCGCACTATTTGAAATATTTGATCACGTCCTCAAGGTACACAATTAACCCATCTAAATGCATTGTACCACTCATAACATTAGAACAAGATCCAGAAGCTTTAGGACGGCGGTAACAGAACAATGAAAAATAATAACGCACATATAGGTACGGAGTCGCTCAGTAATTTCCCAGGAGAAGCGAAAGGTTAGGTGATCCTTTCTCTCTCACCCCCCTCCCCCCCAAAACCCTTCCGAATCAATATCGAGGCCCCAAGAAAATTCGATGCAAAC
The DNA here is from genome assembly GCA_037158775.1 of Hetaerina titia. Classification (NCBI taxonomy): domain Eukaryota; kingdom Metazoa; phylum Arthropoda; class Insecta; order Odonata; family Calopterygidae; genus Hetaerina; species Hetaerina titia. The sequence goes on along the minus strand of CM073769.1, from coordinate 96,582,885 downwards.
CAAAAAATGACAACAAAACTACGCACAAAGGATAAGGAAACGCCCTTTTGTAGGCGGTAGAAGGGGGCGGAGGCGAAGCGAGAGGAAAGGAGGAAGCTCCCTCCGCTTTGAGAGCGCCAGATCTCTAATATCCCTGGGGGGACGGAAGGGAAAAAAAATGCACACGGAGGGAAAAAAAATGGTAGGCACCAAGGGAGGAAAGATGAGGTCGACGGCCATTAGCACTAACTCCCGGGCATCTGTGCTTGGGGACTAAGTACGACGGAGGCTATCCCAGTCCACACACACAAACACACGTGCACGCTCGCAACACCATCCCACCACCATGCCACACCTCCCCAAACCTCGCCTCTCCCGTAATAATTCAATTCCGCCTTCCATATCGGGGAGGGGGCGGGAAAGGGGCATTCCATAAGCCTCCCTCCCATCCGCGGGAAAAGGGGTCCAGGTGGGGAGGGCGGAAAGGTTCAAAGTCTCAAAAACCTCCCTGAAATAGGAAGTGCGGCAGGGAAAGGGGGTGGGGAGAGACTTGAAAGCGGAGAGGGTTTAGTGAGTTTCGTGGGGAGGGGGGGGTATAGGTGGAGGCGCCGTGAGATATTCGAAGGCGTAGAGGGGAGGGTCGAGTTGCTGGCCGAGGGTAGGTGGAGGAAGGGGTAGCCGAAGACGGGGAGGCGGTTAGGGTAGAGGGAGGATTACGGAAGCCTCGCCGAAACGAAGGCGGACGGGGCCGGAGGGGGAGGTGAGGGCCGTAAGGTGGAGGGAAGGCGGGGAGAAAGAACGAGAGGACGGAGGAGGAGCCATTACTTAAACATGGGCGATCAAGGATTCCACACAACCGGAGCAACATCAAAGAAGAACGCGCGTGCTCGTGTGTATAAAGCCAGTGTCACACGGTGAGCTTTTACGTGAATTTCTTCACGGAATCCAGATTCATGACACCCAATGCCGCGACGTCACGCTGGGCGGGAAATAAATTCATGAAAACTGGCGCCTGGGCGACGGGAGCGAGCAGGAGAGATTTTTGCACCCCGCGGAAGGGTGCGGGTGCCAATAAGAGCAAAATCGCCATCGCCGGAGAAATGTTGAACCCATCGAATCACTGTAATAAACGCAAAAATCACGACGAAGTGTTGAATAAAAATCGTGTCTTCCCCTTGGTGATAAAAAGGGTGGCGGTTTTATCCGACGCTAACGCGCACGACGTGACAAACTGTTTGACGTGCTGAAAATCCAATGGCCGGCTTCGTTTCGTCAGGAATTTCGCGAGTGGTCCGGATCACAGCATCTCACGGAATAGATCCTGGCGCATGCGAACTTGGGAACATGCGAAAAGGGATGTACGAAATTATTCATGAATAAATTTTAGACAAAAATTCACCTGTGAAACGAATGCCCGAGGACGCATATCAGTAGTAATCAGAGCAGGAAAAAATCCAAGGAATAAATGCATGAATGGATGGGCAGTGAAACGAAAAGAAGTTTTAGAGTTTTCACGAATCCAGTGTTGGTCTTGAAAACGCATAGGCACTTCATGGGTACGATAATTTTCGAGCTAATGATAACACGCATATTCATTCAATCCATCAACAACCTGCATTCAAATGTTTCCAGAAACTCCTTTAAAAATTACATTGGTGAAATCAAAAAAAAGTACCACGAAATTGGTTTTTATTGAAATTGAGTCCGATGTTCGAACAGGAAGTAGCCGTGTGATTATTCAGGTATAAAGAATTTGATTTCGTTTTCAGCCAAAATATATGCATTATTTTTTTTATATGCATTATTACTGATATTCTATGAGGAAAAAATTTCATGATTAACAAATATTTCAATGCAATAAATATCTGATGCTAATGAAGGATGAACATAAATAACCTATTGATTATCTAAAAGAATATCATTTCGAATCTAAATACAGTTAATTACGACAAGTAATTTAACGATAGAGTAATGACGATACAGGCAAGACACGTAGATTAAAGATTAACCCAGAGAGCAGGAGGCCTCCTTATTGTTATATTGTCAGCATTAAGTTCAGCATTCACTAAATGCATCACAAACAAACGTCGTCGGATGTGGAAGGTTCTGGAGCGGAATCGCAGCCGATATAACAAAGAAAGAGGCGATAAAAAGAAAATCAGAGCTCAAAAACTGGCCATCTTTGTCCTCAAACTGTCTTATTGAGAAGGGGCCACATCGACGAGTTTTGTATTGTAATAAATGTTGCTTCAAGACTCCGAGCAAGTTTAGCAATTGTGATTCCATTGAGCAGAGCTTTTGCATGATTAGGCCATTGTGTTGTGCCGAAAATACACTTCAGAAAAGAGGGAAACGGGCTTGAGAAAAGAGTAAGAAAAGGACGGAAATTAGGAATAGCTCCACGTGGCACGCAAGGGAGAACGTGGAAGAGGGGCGGTGCCCGTCACCTACGTTCCCTTTCCGATATTTTGAGAATCTCATTTTATCATAAGGGCGTCACAAAACAGGTGTCCACGAAAATGATTTTAGAGTATTCTCACATAGAAAAAGAAATGCTATGAAAATAATTGGGCCAACATTAAAGCATGTAACGAAAAACCACTAGAAAATTCATAGCGTTCTTAGTGAGAAATTCATCAATGAAAGATAAATTCTTGTCTAAATCCAACAAGACACCTCAATGAAAGCAAATTCTTTTACAGAAAATAATTAAACACAATAAATCACTCATACGATTGCAACTGACTAGTTGAATATATAGCAAAATAAATATTGAGCTTGGCGTTAACACTGAAAAGCCAAAAATGCATCGCGAGAAAAAATACAACGCGGTATAAAAAACACGCTACTTGCATCCTTCTCACCCACTACATCGCATTTAAATGGCTAAACAAAATCAGCAAGACTGTCGTAAAAAAAATTCTAAAAGCAAGGGCTCAGAAAACTATGTAGTCTATTCATCGCAATGGCATCCTAAGGTGTTTGCAATGCAGATTGATGGCGTATGTTGCGAATCCTTTACCGAAGTTTCTGCCACGTGCAGAGAGAATATATCATCTAGTGAATTTTAGTATGTATATGAAGCGCGCGACATAAATTTCGAGGCGCTTTACGTAGAGACAAATTGATGATCTACCCAAACTTTTCCCGTGCTCGTATAGAATACCTGTCACGTATTTACATACAAAATTTATTCCTTGTTGCAAAGAAAAGTTTCGATTAATTTTATGACTGAGGTCATACCGTCCAGACGTGAAGGAAACAGGAAGGAGACCCGACTGAAAATTCTAAAGGCCCTTGATTTATCATCCTAGAGCCGCATCATAAGCGACTGAGTTCATCTAAGCTTCAAAAGGTTGTTTTCATTTCCAACGGCTGCAGCTGACGCAATACTGGAGTGAAATCAATGAAACTTGCTACAATGAGAACACACGTTAAGCTTAGAATATGACATTATAAAATATTTGTGCGCAATAAACGATGTGCACAAAAAAGTACCATCATTCGCTAAGTACTCAGACTAAAGTAATTCCCCTCCCGCATATTAGATTGAACGAAACCAGATCACCTTGAGGATCTAGAATGCATTTGTACGCCAACGTTATGCATTGTCCATTGATATGTGGGTCGAAATTAATAACCGTGACGACGATATGTATGGCTTTGTACCGTAAACCAGTAAATACGGGAAAATTCGACACTAAGTTCGAACGCCTTAACAGTATGCATGTGAAATGAAAGAGTAAAAGTTATTTACAAAATCCTAAGGGAGATGTCGCTATAGAAACGTTGACAGACATCTTTGTTTTCAGGACATTTATAAGTGCATATGCCCTTCTACACCCCAATCAATCTTCTCACACCACCTCTTCCTGAGCTGGAACCAATCGGGTGTAAATATTCCCATTTTATTCCCAGAATAACCTCTAATACTTAAAAACCTGTCTCTAAAGAATAATTAGCACATATGTGACCAGTTAAGACTTCTCGGGAACTAATGTCACATTTAGCACGAAATGACGAAGAATGATTGCAAATATTTTTTTTTTAATCTACGAGGGAAATATTCACTTTGACCAAAATACGAACGAGCAGAATGATATTTACTTTCCCAACATTCCGATTTCGTCTGAAAACAGGAGCTTGAATGCTCGGTGCATTGCATAGTGGTAATAACAATAAGCGTTCTATAGTATTGAGCGACACCGAACTATCAAATTCGCCTCGTTATTTCGTGTAGTCTTCTAGGATGGGACAATGGTTAATCAACCCGATTCCAGACGACGGAACTTAAAAATTATAGCTTAATTATACACATATTCACTCACGTGCGCACTCACAGAAAGGGGGTTCAATTTCACCACCAAAGGGATGAGACGGTGACGGATAGGGGATGAGAAGAGTGAGAGTGAGGGAGAGAGGAGAGGCGCAAGGGAGAAGGGAACGCGATATGGGCACGAGCATAAAGCCCTCGGCGGGAGGGGAGAGATAGAGGACGAGGGGGAGCAGGGGTTTGTTGTATCTCGGGCGGCAGCGGAAGACGGAAGGGGAAGGCGAGGTGAAGGAGAGGGAGGCTTGGAAATTACGCGAGGCGTTGGCTGTTAAAGACTTCCAAGGCAGGAGGAGGACGGAGAGAGCGGGATAGAGAAAGAGAGAGAGAGGGGAGAGACATAGGTGTTGATGGCTAAAGTCAACCGCAGCCGTGCCAGTGGGGAGGCGGAGAGGGAGGGCAGAAGAGAGGGTGGTTGGGAGGGAAGGGAGATGGGCGGGGTGTGACGGGTGGGAGGGGCGGGCAAGAGCGGGAGGCTGTGAGATACACGAGGCGAGCAAGCGAAGCGCGTCGAAGCGGAGAGTGAGATAGAAAGAGCTGCGAGGAGGAGAGAGGAGGGAGAAGTGGGTTCTTCGGAGTGGTGATAAATTATTCATAACTCGAAACATACGGATCCACTCCATGGATGAGAAATAGGGCGAAGGGGAGGGGCGTGGGAGTGACGGCAGGATGAGGGAGGGGTTGGTAAGGAGACAGAAAAATATTAATAAGGGAAATGAAATTATAAATAAACTCATCGTGCAAACGCAGGTTATTCTTTTTTATACTGGATCAACTATAAAGGGCGGCACCTCCCCTGGCGTATTATAGCACCATCCTCGTTGCCCCTAAGAGAATTTTACTTTCCCTATTCCCCCCGTCAATGAGAGATAATATTTTCACTCATCCACGTTTAAATCTAAACATAATGCTAATCACACGAGCATTATCTTTTCTCAACATTAATATTGGAAAATGGTTGAACGAAGAGATACAAAAAAGAACTAGTTTCGTCATACAAGGCTATGACGCTGGTCCAGTCTGCATTTATATTTCAAGGGATATTTTTTCACACATTTCACAAAATACTAATTTACCTGAATGATGGGGAAATTACCAGGAACATGGTACGACTTAAAGACGTTACTTGATATTGGAAAGAAAATATACCTACTCATTCTCACATTGTTATAGTAATCGTAACAATGAGTAGGATAAAAGCTGCAGTTATAATAAAGGAGAATCCACCGTCCGTTATGCAGAAACAAAAATTAATAGAACGATTAATTACCTTTAATTAGGTAAGAACAACATTTTAGACTGTGACTCTCAATGACCGTAATGGTAGCAACACACACACACACACATCTGACAAGTTACGAGTACGGAAAATATTCCCACTCAAATGAGGAAATACGAAACACGCAGGAAAATAAGGACGATGTGAAAGTGCCGGGGTAAGGGACAGCAGAGCACGTAGCTTTCGGTACGATGAAGAGATAAGAGGGGGAACGAGGGCGGGGATGGACGGAAGAAGACGGAAGGAACTTCGAAGGAAGTCGAAAGTGGAGTGGAGAGGAATGGGAGTGAGGATAGAGGGACTGGATGGGGGGACAGAGGCGAATGGTCTCGGGGCGGAGATTTTCAAGGACGGAATGAATCAGGGTATTGAGGGAAATCATGGGTTTTGAGTCCCTCGAAGTGGACGGAAGAGAAAAAGCGAGGGGGGGGGCAAGGGGAGGGGAAAAAGGGTGTCGAGACGGCGACTACGATGTTAGAAGGCGGACCGAACGGGATTCATACTTTTGATGAGACGTCACCTTACCGGCGCTGTCGCCCTCGTCGCATCGGGAGGATCCCCACCTCCCCCGTCACTGGGGGTGGGTGGGTAATTTCTGTGCCTGCGTTTCACTCCCGGCGAGGGAGCCTCTCATTTCTGGAATTTACAGAATACGATTTAGGAACGAAGATTATCTGTAAATCTTGTACTGGAGCCCCGAAGGAAATGCTCACGGCTAGACAGTACTTCATGTAACTTCTCCAACGCTCATCCCAAGAAGATCCCGTGGACCCTGCTAACTCACGTAATTCCCTCCGAAGACTCCTCAACGGCAGACACGCGCCGAAAAAAGGCAAACTAGAGTATCAGTGGATGTACTGAACACTTTAATAAAAGAGGCATCTCGCACCAGGTACGATACAGGGTTGGGATGCATGCGGTGGAAATGAAAACGGATAAGTAAGGTGCATAATCATATTTTAAAAATCTCGGGATGCTCCCCTCTATCGCCAACTCATTCACATTTTCTGGCATACAAAACTATGCAGTGGGGAACAGGGTCGGAATCGATGGGAGTTTCGATAGGAGTGTTTGTGCGTTACGCACGTTTTGAAAACAGTGAACCGACATATACGGGATTCCGTAAAGCGGAGGAAAGGGTTGGTTGTGAGTTTGGATGGAGAGACACTTTGGCGGGTCGACTGAAACATCGACGGAGTGATACTTGACGAGGGAAAAGCCGAGCAAGAGGTGACATCACGGAGCGAAAGATTAAAATGGCCGATCTAAAACTACAGAATATCACGCATGCCGCCTCAAAGGCAGGTGGCAGGTAGTGTTTTGGGGCATCAGTCGTAAAAAAGTAGAGATAGAAGTCTTTAAATGGGAGTCATATTTTATATGTTACTGCGTTCCCCTTTGCGCTGCGGTCGTGGTTTTTACGAGGGAAAAATGAACCCTCGTGTCTGCCCGTTCGTAAGCCTCTCTCTAATTTTATCACTATCGTCCGTCCTGCAACAAAGTCCGGTATGCCGTTATCGCGCGGTATAGTGTAGTTTTGAAGTGCAGGCGGCTGGACCACTCAACCTTTCCCGATTCCCTTCTTTGACTGAATGCTTCTGAACATTTAATGGCCTCACACGTTATAGGATTCGCGTGGTCTTTAATTGGCGCCCTTAAAGACGGAAATGGGAAAATATACGACCTAAATGTCCCTTAACGAGCAACAGCTGCCAACAAAGGAATATTTTTCCCCCGTGAAAGAACTCAAGTCCCGTGAGAGAAACGAAAATTCCCATTTCCTCAGCCCGAAATCGATCCTTGGCAAATGTTAATCCAGGAGGATAGCGGCATGTATTTACTATACATACCTATACTTCACTGTGGACTTTAGGACAGTGATTTGATTTGAAAATGGAAACCACGTTCTTTAAGCGACCGTAAAAAAATGTACACGTGTGGGAGGGGCAGCAAAATAGGTTGGAGACGACGCAGGCGGTAGGAGAGGCCACAAAACTGCTGGTATATGCGACTACTTGTAGGTTAGGTGGGAACCCGCTAAGTGGTGCTAACGCATGACCAGGACCATGAAATGGCCAAATGAGCAAGCAAAAAGTATCCGCAGATAAATGATAAGTAACATTTGGCTATACATTCGATAATGAATGAAACTACTCCAAAACGAAAAGAGAAATCCGGATCTCAACACACCATTGGGGTGTATAAAGTCTGACTATTCATCATCTCTGCTCCAAGGAAGTTATCCGTTGGAAAGATAATAGAGAAAGCAGCGTGAAGAACGTCAAGAGACGGAGAACATGGTAAGATGGAAGACGAAGGAGGATGTGATCGATGGTTTCTATATTACCCTAGGCCAATCTCCGCATCCGAGTCTAAAGAACCTCTGCGGAACATTTTCCATCAAGGATGATGAAAAACTATGGTACAATCAAACGAACTGCGTACACAGATACTGAATTCTGGCGAAAGATAATATACAAGAGTAATACACAAAGATAAACGTCCCAGCGAATACTTCTCGTCTACGGAAGAGAGCACTGTGGAAAGCCTTAGAATACAAACAACGGACGGTAATATCATATTGTTAACGTATCTCGTATATCGCGCAAAGGGCGTCAAGAATTGAAAATGATAACTAGCCTGGGGTATCCATTAAGCGAGTAACTATTCCCCATAGAAAAAATCTCTTCAAAACGATGGCTCTGGCGAAGGAATTTTAACTGACATGTCCATATTTCTTGTTACAAGTAATCTATGGAATCATGTAAGAAACTAGCGCCGTTTATGAAAATCTTTCCCTACACTACTATCTTGATTTGGCCATCACAGTTCAAACCACTCACTTTATATGTTTCCGATTTGACTAATTTTTCTTTCCCACCTACTCGTATGTCATTCACACATACTCCTTTCTGCCACACTCATCAGTATACGAGGACAAGTACCTCTCTCATGCTTTGCAATATCTACATTTTTAAATACTATATCACTCGAATTTTCCTCATTAATTTATATGATTCTTCCGAACTATATCAACTCCTTCATTTTTATTATTCTCAAAGCTGTTTACTTTCCTTATCCTCAACCAAACCAGCAGGCCTAGAGTGTACCCTACGGTCATTCAAGTCACGCGCTTACCCTGTTATCAAAGACATCTATGAATCATTCAACAACGCACTTTTTACATTCATCTTCACCAATGTTTATTTAACGTCATTAATTCGGATTCCGCTATTCAATTTCCCATCACACGTGTATCGAAGTAGTTTTGCTGAAATAATTCTTCACCAGTTCAATAATGACTGCAATCCTCTTGACCAATTAAAGAGCTAGGCTAAACCCCAAGGAAACAGCTTCACCTTAATATTCTGATAGGGATTTAAATATTTTAGCGGGAGCATTTTACATTCCCTCATTATCAATCAAATACCGTTACACTATAGGCTGGCTTTATGCCTTTCTTTACGATTAATATATGTCACCATCGTCAAGTTGTAGAATGCATTCCATATCATGAATTCTATGCTCTTACGAACTTACTTACTTAATGCAATACGCTATTAAATTTTCATGGATGGCGCTATTTGAAACTGAGAAAAATTGAACTCCTAAGTTTTTGGACATGCACAGTTAGCGTCACAATTATACCCCGTCTAGTATTGGTTAAAGCCGGTATGCAACTAGCTCATTACCTTATTGTGAACTCAAATTAATTACAATTTATTCTGTGTTTTTATTCTGCTAGATTCAATTCACTTTGCCCGGGGACATTCCACAACCTCATTCTGTCTCTATGAATGTCTACAATCGTATACCGACCTATGTCTATTTACTGTGGCATAATTATGCTACGGAAACCTATTAGCGAAACGGCGAGGGGTCCACGGAGGTTGCCGACGCGGCTCGCCGTCCACGACCGACTACACGTGCCTTCCTCGGCAACAGGGAGAGGCCTTCTGAGGAAACGAAGACAGCGTGGCAGGGTAGAGAGTGCGCGAACACTTTCGGGGTTTAAGGAGGTTGTAAGGGTCGACTTTTGAGAAGGCGACGGAGCGTAAAGGGCCCGTCCCCACCCCGTCCCCTCTCCCCGGACCGCAACGGAGCCTAGGCAGGAGGGATGGCGGAAGTGAGGGCGGGGGAAGGGAAAGAGGTTAGGGCGTGGAAAGGAAACCGGAGAAAGGGTAAAACCGCGACCCAACCCCTGCTCCGCACTCCCCACATTCGGCGTCTACATCGAAACCCCCCACCGGCCACCACCGCCCGCCCACAGCTCTCCCCGCCGGTAACTCCACCGCACCGACGACGCCCGTGTGCCCCATTCGGGCTAATTCGCCACTCACACCAGCGCGCGCGCACACGGCCTAATCCACATCGCTGCTGGCGCGCCCAGCCAACCCCAACCCAAAAAATACATCCAGCATGCACTTTCACTAGGATATTCTGGGGGAAAAAAGAATTTTGACTTGCAACAGTATCGAGTAGACCACGAAGAAAAACCTACTACCACAAGACCCACCATAAGAACATCTCGCTTCATGGCTACAAGACATGGGCGATGTTGGCTGCTGATGAAGTAATCCCGGAAGTGGAAATACCGGAGTTTGACAAGAAGGGCAAAATAAGTCGCGTGATTGAGGTCACAACTGTAGAAGTTTTGAACAGAGTCGAGGAAAACGAAAATACACGCAATTTAAAGTTTTCCGGAGGACAAGTATGAGAATGAGAAATATCACAGTGGCCGCCCAAGAATGCAGTTCATGAGCCGATCAATTGATAATACGGATTCAAGATAACGCCAGTAATTGAAAAAAAGGAAAATAAGATTGACGACCTGCATTTAAGTTACTGCAAAGTTAAGTGGACTCGAGAGAAATACTATATATGTATTAATCTATGAACGCGTTTCGTTCAAAATACCTCCCATCGGTTTCGCGTTCCCGCACCATGTACATGCATCGCGTGACCGAGCGACCTGACTTTCCCTTCCCATCGTCCGCGACTCCCACCCTAAGGGACCAGATCATGATTTCATCCCCCAATTAACGCGAAACCCTTCGTTGTGCCCGTGATCCCTTAATTCCACAAAACCTTTCTCCCGCTCCCTCCCCCCTCAACCTGCGTTCCGACCCCGCCTCCTCCACTCCCTCGCACCTCTATTCCACCCGCCACACATTCTTAATCTCAACTTCCCTCGGCGAGAGGCCGGAGGGCGCTCTAGGGCGACGCCGCCGGGTGGAAAATGTGAGATGGGCCGCATTTTCGCACCGCCGCGTCGTCCGAACGCGGACCCACCACCGCCCGGCCGAATTTACGCCGGGGGGGGGGGGGGGAAGAGGGGAACCGGGTGATGTTCCCCACGGTGCGCAAACCCTGAGCGCCCATCGGTGGAAGGGGGGGTTGGTGATGGTGGTGAGAGCTCCGCCGCCGGCGAGATCCCACCGCCGACACCCTCCTCGACCGCCCCGCCGCCACCTCCGGTAATCTTGCAAAACCCACCCTCACCGTGCATAAACACCGTCTCCAATTCCCGGCTTAGTTCAATCCTTTTGCGACGGGATCGAGGGAGCAAAGGTGCCCGTCGTCGAATTTTTATTCCATCCGAACGGAGGCGTTAATTCCGTCGCCGCCGACGCCTCCCAAGGGGGGGGGGGCGGCTGTGGCGCGGGATGGGATTCCCATCGCGGCCCGACCCTCTCGATCCGTGTCCCAGCTAATGGGCTAGGGTTGTAGGCAGCGGGGACAGAAAATTAAATCTCGCATAAATTGTCTCACTCCCACCGGTCATGGCGGTAGTTTCCCTGGAATACACTGTTGCACGCCCTGATCCACGTAAAGTCATTGCATAACCGAGGACAAAATAGAGGCAAAATAATGACGCAGGCGCATCGGTCGGGTTACAAACCCGACGATATATAGTACGATAACGCACCAGTGCTTCATCACATAAATCCATGAAAATGCTTAGAGAATTCAGTCTGGTCGCTCTACGGGTTGCGATCATTTGAAAGACAGAGAATATTTTGAGAAGGGCATCGCTGTAAAACTAGGGGGAATTGGGAGTCCAGGAAATGCACTAATACACTAAAAAGCTTGCATGTAAACATAACGGTGTCGCAAAGGGGCGATCCCAGCCAACAGTGACGATGGTGATGGTGAAGATAAACACAAAATGGTACTGATGTGTTCGACCAAATTAATATAATATGTACCCTCAAAATATTTTTTATTTCTCACGTCAGATCACTAAAATTTACAAAAAAAGCAGTCAAAGTCCCATCCATCCCAATACGAAAGGAAACACTGCAAGCTTCAAATAAAAACAGTTCGGCCAAATATGATAGCATTGATCTTTTCTCCAAGCAAAAATAAATACGAAAATTGCTTCAATTCATTAGAGGATAAGTGCGTGATCATTTCCCCCATCACCCACTTAGAATGACGTTAGCTTTTTGTAAATGCCGACTATTACGACAAAAAAACGCATCAGAATGAAAGGGAATGAGTGAACCCTGCTCGCGAGATAACAGCGCGGAATACTCTTACACTGCTTATTTCTGGAGGGGGAGTGGGAGAACTTTCCAATCATTCGCAGATGAGCCAGTAATTATTTCGCAGGGAGCACACGCTCAAAGGAAAAAATCTCGCGAGACTTTCGCAAAATTCATCCGATACCTGGTACGGTTTCCCTTCGTGTGGCACACTTTGTTTCACAAATCCGGGCGCACGGGACGTCATTGTTTGGATGATGAAACGGGATCCTTTTGATCAGCGCGGTAATCACCCAGCGAAAATTCGCAGCGTTCGGCGTCATCAAACGACACACTCGATTGAAATGAGGAAGGGAGGAGAGGAGGGAGGGAGAGCCCACCCGCGCGCGCGACGACGAGGTCGCTTCGGCCGCGGAGGGTGGCTCAGGCGGCCGGCGACGCGGTCCGGGAGGGTCTGGCGCGACCGGGGCCGGCCACATCCGCATGGCGGGGACGACTATGGGTTTCCAGGAAGCGCCAATCCGTGGGAAACAAACGGACAAAGATCCGTTTGAAGAGGCGCACAAACGGAGCTGGAATTAACCAGAACGAAAGTGGCAGGGGGAAGATGAATTTCGAAGGAAAAAGTGAAACTTTATCCCGGGCCATGAGGGGTTTCTTTACCTGGTAACTTAAAAATATCAGCAACAGGAATCTGTTTACTGCGTCATTACACCAAGAAGTGAAAAAATCATCAGCAACTTTAAATGAAAGCGAAATGAAATTACACAAGAAAAAAAAAGACATTTTGAGAAAAAATTGGTCATGCGCTAAAAATGCGCTAAAAATCAGGCAAATAAATTCTCGCCGCGAGCTGGAAGTCCAGGTGAATACACATACGAGTACTAGTACAAAATCGAGTACGAACCAAAACCAGATGAGAAATTCACCTATCTTTTAAGTTATCGACGGTGTACCCTCCATCAGATAACGATGGATTTAATAAAAAAATGAAAAAAATTTAATGATGAACATTAATGTACTTTTCACAGAAATGGAACAATTAAAAAATAAATCGATCACTGGCGAGTGCAGAGTAACTTCAGCGGCATCAAAAAATTGATCATCTACATTTAAAAACAATTGCTTCCTAAATATAAATGCACTACACCCATTTTTCTTCAACATCCCCTAAATTTGAAGTTCGTGTATTAAGAGCAGAGTTAACTGTATCCCCGACTTCAAAATCATAATAAAAATACAGAAACACAACGCCTGAAAACCTGGTAAAGACGAACTACTAACATTTTTACTTTTTGTTTTAACGTTTAAGAGAATTCCACGAGCATATGAGAAACGAAAATGATACCTTAAAAGCCTCTCGATTGCCATCAAAACTTCCCCCACGCATTGCAAAGCAGAGAAAATCAAACACTATGATGTTACACACAATGACCTAAGCATAAATGTGCCAAGCACTTGGGGCAACGGGGATGACTGAGTAAAACCGAAGAGCGGAGAAACATCAGTCAACGAGTAGGACTTGAAAAGAGGAAGGGTTAGGAGGAAGGATCGAGAATGAACACCGGCAGGTGGGAGGAGATACGGGGAGCAAAGTGAAATGATACCAAAGCGTCCGGGGAACGAGCAAGAGAACCATGAAGAAACCTGGCGCTAGACAGGGGCAGCGCAAGGCAAGGGAGATGTGATGCGACTTCGAAAATTTTGGCATTGAAAGAAGTCACCCGGGTGGCCGAGTCACGACGTGGGTGAACGTGCGGGCACGAGGCCGACCCGCTTTTCGGAGAATAAGACGAAGTAACTGAGAAATGAGGCCCGTTGGATTTCGCGCCGGATACCGAAGAAGAAAGCATCTAAGACTCATCAAAACGATTGGGTCAGAAATAAGATAATATGAAAATCAATTAAATTCAAAAAAGTAACATGTACGCCATATCATTAGCTCCTTAAGTATTACAGTAATATATCAAATAACACATCATGGCTATGCTATCCCGACTTTAGATTTCGCAAACCTTCTATGCTTTTCAGCGAACAATGTGTGAAGCATTTTCTACATTCCTGGACTAGTGAAGTCATTAAGCTGTTTTATGTTCGCCAAAAGTGGTACATGGTACATGAATGCAGATGAAGGTTAGAAACATATGCTCGCGAAGTCTGCCAGGTATTACACCAATAATAAACTACATCGACAGTAACATGAAATTTAGATTACAAAGAACGGTAGAACAGAAGCCATAACCCAACGCGGCCAATATTTGACTGTTGATGATAGAAGCTATTAAATGAAAACTTTGACCACTTGGGGCGCACAAAATAAAAACCAGCTAAAACAAAGGCCGAGCAACTGTGCTTAACTCCCTCCCCCTGACAAAACATTGGCCACAGTTTATGTTAGACATAATCGAATTTTAACAGCATCAAAAACGCCCAGGATTATAAGGGTGAAGGCTTTCCGTTACAGAAAGGTCAAGGTTTGCGTCATTTTCAGACACGAGTGATGGAAGGAAAACGGATGCGCCACCTCCACTTCCTAAGAATCCGTCAAAATTCACTTAAGTAATTTTACATTGCAGGCAGGCACACCAGGATGCCGCGGGTAACTTCCGCCTCTCATAAACTTAAAGTGAACTTCCTTAATTGACCCTCCCCGTTAGACAACAGCCGCCCCAAGGTGTAGGTTACTCTAGTTGTTATCTGGTCCGACCTATAAGATGGCAAGAAATGTTTATTAAGCGGAAGATTGAGTCAAATTTTAACAGAGGCGCTCAAATGAGCTGTTCACCGTCGACTCCAAAATGAAAAATCTTAACAAATGCAACTACACATACTAAGACTCAAAGTCAGACACTTTGGACTGCACCGAAGGATTAGCTAAATTTAAGAAATTACACAGTACCAGTAATCTCTTCGGCTTTATTTAGCAATTAAAAATAATACTAAAAATATTAATTGCGTGTATATGTAATTTGATTCCAAACTGCAAACAAGCTGCATTCCTCCGTTGCGAGTTACCTTACAGAAGCAGGCAAGTAACTATTGCAAAAAGGATTCCACAAATTCAACGCCAGTCCGTATTTGAAACTAACAAAAACACACATTGAAAGGTTTATCCAATTATATGCCAAAGTTTCAACGTTACTATTAGTTTTTCCGGCAAAAATAACTTCCCTGATAAATCCGAAGCCACGCGAAAACGGTAAATGCATCGATAATTTTTGGGCTATATAGTGTACATTGTATCTAGAGCTCGAGCTACAGCATTTGACAGTTACTCGCGAAAAGTTCTCGCATATTTCTAGCAAAAACAGATCTATCCATAACCTAAATATCAGAAAGATAGGATAGGGCACTTTTATGACATATGTTTTCGGCTATAATGAAATTGAATTTCAACAAAAATAATATTTTTCACCCTGGCCTTCCCAAAAAAATATTTCTTATCATATAATACAATATCATATAATATAATCAAATTCTCGGGAGTTGTTACTCGCATGTAACATTTAATTTATACGAAATCATATTTTACTTGAACTCAAGGAACAAATAAGTGCATTCGACTCAATGAAGAATCTTGTTAAGAATTTCGAGGTTAGAGATACAACGTCGATGTCTAAAAAGTTTCAAATGATCTGCGTACGGTAGACATCCAATCCATGGTGTCTATTATAAATTTCTGAAAGAGGTTTAGCTGTTCAGTGAGTTTGATGTTGGGCTACGGACCAAAGATTCCTATTTCGTTTACGATAGACGTCACGGGGCACCCTAATCTCCAATCGGGCTCGGTAATTATAAACGTCTAAGTCTTAATAACGTAGGAGCACAAGAAATATTTAGTAGATAAATTGCGCACAACAAATTATAATAAGAAATGCTACGAGACTCGAAACCGAAACCGTATTTCCCAAATTCTTCGCACAGATAAATAAAATAATTGCCCACAAAACTCATACTGTAAATCATAGGCATTACTAACATGTTTCCTGTCATTCCATTTATAGAAGTCCTGCCGAACGTATGGAAAACCCCCCCATCCGAAAGCCTAGCACAAGGATATTGCTGCGCTTGGGCCCAAGTTTATTTGATATAACGATATCCCAAAGGAAGAGGCCGTCAAAAACGAGTCATGTCTGGACACCCTCGGTCGGATCTCGAGTCGGAAAGACAGTATTAGGGCCAGAAGAGAGCGAGAAGGAAGGGTTTTGGTAGAAGATGGAGGAGGAATAGACCGGGTCCGTCCAGCGAGCGGCGGGAGGGAACGGAGACGATGACGGAGAAGAGTGGGTAGGAAGGGAAGGAGAGATGAAGGAGAGAGAAGGAAAGTGCGGAGAAGAGGAGGAAAGTGAGAGAGAGGAAGAAAATAAAATGGCAGGAGATGACGAAAGAGGAGAAAGAGAGGGAAAGAGCGATGTGAGTGAGGAGACATGGGGATGAGGGAGAGAAAAATGAAGGGATAATTTAGTGAGAGGGAAAGAGAGACATGGATAGGGGATGTAGGGAGTATGAGAGAGGGCGGAGGAGGACCCGATTGGAGATGAAGATAAGTCGAAGGAGAGAGGGACTGATTGAGAGGAGGGAGAGAGAGATAAGGAAGGAGGGAGGGAGGGAGAGAGAGAAGGAGGGAGGGAGGGAGAGAGACAGAAGGAAGGAGGGAGGGAGAGAGACAGAAGGAAGGAGGGAGGGAGAGAGACAGAAGGAAGGAGGGAGGGAGAGAGACAGAAGGAAGGAGGGAGGGAGAGAGACAGAAGGAAGGAGGGAGGGAGAGAGACAGAAGGAAGGAGGGAGGGAGAGAGAGAAGGAGGGAGGGAGGGAGAGAGGGAGGGAGGGAGAGAGGGAGGGAGGGAGAGAGGGAGGGAGAGAGGGAGGGAGGGAGAGAGGGAAGGAGGGAGGGAGGGAGAGAGGGAAGGAGGGAGGGAGAGAGAGAGGGAAGGAGGGAGGGAGAGAGAGAGAGAAGGAATGAGGGGGAGAGAGAGAGAAGGAAGGAGGGAGAGAGAGAGAGAAGGAAGGAGGGATAGAGAGAGAGAGATAAAGTGAGCTGGAGAAAGAGGATGAGGAAGGGAGATAGGGGGGAAAGGGTGAAAACGCCTTCGGTCCTACACGACAATGTAAGAGACGAGTCGGGCCAGCAAACAGCGGCGGCACAGCAGTGCACCGAACATGGGCAAGTCCCTCCAGCCCCGCAACACTTCGACCCCTGCAGTAGCCACATAGAGGAAACCTAGCCGCGGCCCCTCTCCTTCCTCCTCACAACGGCCGGCAATAACCCCTCGGAGGTTTCCGTACACACGTGCGCAAGCAAGCAGGGGGTTGGGGGGGACTAAACACAATGACTTTTACGGTTGCACAGATGATTTAACAGCCCCGCTCCCTTCCTCACCCCCCAACAAACACTACGTGCCCTACTTCGCTACCCTATCTTCTCCCTCCCGAGTCTTTTAAACACAACCTAGAGCGATGAACCATCTTCATACCCCAGAACATGTAAACGACTCCCCAAGGATTGAATTTAATGATCTGCAAGATCCGAACAACGGTCGTACTTCAAGCCCCTAAGGGATGAGCTTGACCGTGACAGAGCCGAAAATGCAATTAACAACATTGACATACATACGCACACCGAATATTTAAGAAGTGCAGTTTTATTCTCGAGCGAACATCCCAACATCCTATTCCGCCATCCTCGCATTTCTGACTCCACACAACATTTAACAATTATCCTCACTAAAAATTGAAACAATATTAAGGTAGACAATTTTCCAATCTAATTTAGCACCATCTACATTTTTCTAAAGCTTACGTTCCCTTATAAATGACCAATGCCCAATTGAGAGAGATGCTCTCTTGAAAGTGAGAGAGCACACACATACCATAAAAAAGGCATGCAAAACCATAAAACTTAGGCATTAAAAATGAAATAAGGATTTAAAATTGTGGAGCAAGTAATGATGCTGAGTAAAGAGAAACGTAGAACAGCCAAAGAAATCTAAATGGTGAAATTATTAAAAAGAGACGTTTCAGGCGTGATATGGTGGATCATCTTCTGGTGTGATGATGTAGTTACATCGAAATCGGTCGTATTAAAAACAAATTATTTTGTGGAAAATTGCCATTTTAATTAATGGTGATATTTTGGTACACATATTTTGAAGGGCGGGTCGCTGTGGTCTAGCGGCTACTGACCGGAGGGTCCCGGGTTCGATTCCCGGGCAAGGCACTTTGGGCACCTGCAGCTCCACCCAAGCTAGTTGATTTTTCGGGTACCAGATCTTCCTAGGAAACCATAAGCCGGCACAGGGAAAGGAACTGCCCCCCCTACCCTGATGTGTGAATATTCACACACCGTTGGGCTTGGTACACGGGTGAGCTCTACCATCACCTACTAAACCGACCTTATAAGGTTTGATTACTGTGTCTTTTTTATATTTTGAAGGAGACACCTAAGCAATTCTTTTAATAATGAAGCATTCTTATCTACGCACTGATCCCAACATAACCAAACCGACGAAGCCTGAAAAAAATCACGTCTCTTTCTACGGCGAAGACGAAAGAGAAAAATAGCATAAAACTCCTTCTATTACCGTCATTCTAATGATATCACCACCATCTTAAAAGCCTATAATACCAAAAAGAACCTCATAGGTTGGGAGACATTTCGCACAAGAGTAGCTGCTTTTCAACCTGAGCAACTACTTCTCAACTACCTCAGGGAATGGAAGACCGGAAGCATTTCGTATGTAGAGTTGGTAGCCGGTTCCAAAATGTAATCGAACGTGAGGGTTCGATAGTGTAACGAATTGCGTAGGTTAAAGCAATCCGTTTATCAACAAATGCGCCCGATAACATCATCAATCAACAGTAACGACCAAAATTCGTTAGGACTCCGCAAGGTTTCGGGCTTCCGTTAACCCCCAGAGATTTAATTTCGCCCCTTCGTTGTTGACCGGGGCATTAAGGCTTGAAGACTCCATAATGAGGAAAATTCGGTTCGGCGGGAGAAGATCAATTAGATTGAGCCCAAAAAAAATCCCGTGCGCGCGACGTTGAACAAAATGCCGAAAGCACCCTAAATTGCGTTCAAAAAAAAAAGGTCTAAAGAATTAGCAAAAGCGGACTTCATCCGCGGTATCCAGCTCTCCGACGAAATGAAACTTGGCGGAAAAAAAGTGTGTGTCTGGAAGCTTCCCGAGGGTTTCGCACGCGACGGCGACGCCAAATCGATCGAGCCCTTTCCGAGCGATCGTGTGGTGCTCGCGTGTTGTGTGCGTGGGGTCTCGAGTGAATTTCTACCCCGAAGAGCCTACGGCCCTCTCCGCCTCCCCACCGCCGGAGAGGTCGGACGAAGCACGGAAACCAAGGGGCGGCAGAAAACGGATAATTCGATGCGCAATCAATTATTTCCGATGATGAATGCCTTTCCTCCGATGACAAATGCGATGCCGGTCGAATAGGCAACGCAGCAGCGCACTCGCTTGCTTTCCCCTCCTCCCCGTTAAGGCCGCGCTGTGAAGGCACACGGGGTGGGGGAGAGAGAGAGGCCATCAAACAATCTTTCGCATGGCCACGCGACCATTGGTTAGTGCAAGGGGGGAAGGGGGGGACGCGGTGGGAACACAGGCCCCACGGGGGACGGGAGGAGGGGGCCGGTGTGTCGCCAGGGGAGGAGGGTGAGTCGGTCAGCAGGAGACTGGGGAAGGAGGGTTTTGCGCACCCGAACGGATTGCCGGAGGGGTGGGAACGGGTGGACGGCGGCGCGCGGCATTGTGGGAAGGGAGAACGCCCTCGCGTACACAAATACGGGCGCACACGTACACAAGCGCTCTCGTACGTGCAAAACATACACTCCCTTTCACTCCTGCACCTCAAGCCGTCCCAGCCCCGACGACGTCATCCACCCCCCATTCCATCACCAGCCCGGACCAAACCCTCCCGCCCAACTCACACAGCCCACCTTTCCCCGTTCGCTCCCATGGAGACGTTTGTTCGTTTGTCCTTGTCCATAAATCTCCCTCCGCCGATATTCCTCTTCTTTCCCGTCCTTCCCCTTCTCCTTCCTCCCCTCTACTTTTCTTCCCCGACCAATTCCATAATAGTTTTACGTTGCGCGTGGCACATTCGGTCTCGAGAATGGGCCGCATTGCACGATAGTTCACCACAGGACTTCCAAACGGTGGTAGCCGAGGGTAGGTTGAGTCAGTTTTCCGGACGGTCACAGGCGGTAGTGACATGGGAAACGGCATCCGGACACCAGCGAGTACGTTCAACCAAATATCGACCCGAATCGTTTAGAACGAAATTGACCGGATGAATGTTTACAGACTAACTTTATCGTATCCAAAATTGCTTACATTTTTCACTTCCCTTATCACTGAATCAGATCAAAGGTTGTCGGTTTTCCCATCAAAAACAAATTCTTATATTTCAATTAAATTCTCATAATGTTACCATAACATCACACTATCTTAATATAAATTACATACGACGTGCCGATACCCGAATTTAGAACGATGCGAAAATGTGCACGAGAATGAAACTTGTTTGAAAGTTACAAACATTAAAAACATATCAGTTTTCCAACAGTTGGCTTAATGACATCCATATTAACGAGAAGCGAACAGAGGCAGTCCAGATAAAGCAATGCCTGCCACACAACATGAGGCAAACATTTCATAAGTTCGCGCCGAGCTTGAGTGTACACCGTAGATAAGCAACTTTTCGGCGCGCAAAGAGTAGAAATTCGCTAGACCTTCGCTAAAGGGGCTTTATATTACCATTTCATCATGGTCACGTTACTGCTATGGACACTATGATTACGTGAGACTGATAAGAAGGAATGAATTCGCCATTTAATAAAGTTACGAAAGTAGTACGTTTGAAAGAACAACCTCGTTCAACTTCATAAGTGAACCTCGACACAACAGTGAATGCACACTATTATTACGAACACGAACTTCACTTTCCAGTCGATCTGCACGGCAGCAGCAGAACTACGTGAGGGCAACCGATTTTCGCGGCGGCAAATCCTCAGGGAGACATCACTCATTCATATTCAATTTCCCCGTCCCTAAATCCCTTGGGGGCATTAGTGCACAATGCTGCAACAAAAATGTTTTCCCGGGCTTCCCCGCATTAACCCATGCCTCCTTTGCCTACGTTTCAATCCCGTCAAATAATTCACGTATCAATTGCGCCCGGCATCCCCTCGAACCCCGCAACGAATGGGCCCTTTGAGCCGAGGGATAGAGAGATCCCGTCCACGTGCCCATCGATTTTTGCGGGAATGACCGGAAGGCGAAGGACGGCGGCGCTTGTTCGCGCGAGCGAGTCAATCCCCTGAGTGCCGACGTTCGGGGAGGAACAACGCGAACATAATTTATAATTCACTCTATGCTCACCACGCCTTCATTAAGAGGAGGAACTCGGTGCAAATAGGAATGTTGTTAGAGAATTCAGGCAGAACAATTGAAAGAAAAAGTGTTGTCCAACCAAGTAGTCATGAACAGGAGGAAAACCGTACTCAGGAAAAGAGATTGAGAACCCCGTGACACCTGCCTTAAGATCGTTTTCTTCAAAGTCAAAGACGACATGAGAAATGGAGAAGTGAAGGGGAGAATTGTGAGGTAGAAAAAGGATAGAGAGAGAGGGATAGCACACAAGTGGACTAGTCGACCGACGATGACAAGAACAGAGGAAAAGACAAGAGGCGATGAGAGGAGAAGTGAGAGAGCGAACATGGGAATGAGATGGAGAAGGAACCAGTAGTCTGGAGGGAGAGGACGAAGGTGGAGAGAGGGGAGAGGGATCGAAGGAGAATAGAGGAGAGAGGTTGAACGTTCTCTAGCCTCGGGGAGTATAATCTTAGATCCCCGCAGCAACTGGATTCCTTTGAGTTGGTTCGAATGGCCACTCGTAGCCCCTCGGTTCGAGTGGAAGTAAACAGGGGAAGTGGGGGTGGATGAGGAGACGGGTGGAAACAAGCTCACGCCGCAATCCCCTCGTAAACCGCCCCCCTTCGAGCTCAGCTCACCCGCCTCCACTTCCCCGGAAGAAGGTGAGGAGGAAGGGAGATGGATATCGTATGGGAAAGACAGAACGCCCAAATAGGGACACAATGGGTGAGTGAAATTATAGATTACCGCATCATCTCAACGAAACGCGCATGATTGAGCGGCACCAGGCACAACGTAGGTAATTTAGGCAATGGTTCCGGCCGGGCGGGAATGCCGAAGTCTCCAGAACAAAATTTTCGCCACTGGGAATTAAAAACCAGAGAATTGGTCTCTTGTTTTTAAGCGATGGTCTATTGCTATCACCTACAGCTGTTTGTGCGAACTAAAGCGTATGGTCAGAGATTTCATACTCGGTGCGGGAAATGATGTGAAGTAACTGCATTTGACTAACGGCGCGGAAAATCGTTCAAATCCATCCTTAGTTCAAATTTAAATTCAACGGGGAATACAGCGAATGACTGTGTAAAGCCGTCATCATCATTCCTGAAATATGCATCATCCAACCAAGCAGGTTGTGATGAATTAAAAAAAAATATTCCTAGAGCTGATTTGAGCCTAAGTCTAATAAACTTGTGAAGAACAAGTTCGAAAAAAGCAATTATCTGAGCGTTAAAATTAGCTAGAATTTAGTTATTACCAAATTCATACGAAATGCATAATGCTGAGTTTTTGTTGTCCCAAGAAACTCTTATAAATCGTGCAGTTAAATATGTCAGGTTGGTCAATTCACGAACAAATCAGGTCGAAATCCAAAAACCACACCAATAAAGAAATAGCTAAAATTCAAACAAATATATAGCTAAATAAACTTCCCTATACGGAGTAAAGTTCCTAGCAGAAGAAAAGAAAATTAAAACAGGAAGATACGTAGATACGTCCAAAGCAGAATTTACAGCAAGGAACACCAATAGCGATGTACTCAGAAAATCTAATGAAATCCTTAATGATAAATACACTAAACAAAAACGAGAAAAACTTATTATGTGAGTACATAAGCCCACCATAAATGAGGTAAAGCATGATAGTAACTAAATGAGCTGCTCAAATTTTGATATTCAATGAATACAAATGAAAAGTACGTTTGGAATG
Organism: Hetaerina titia; assembly: GCA_037158775.1. Taxonomy (NCBI): domain Eukaryota; kingdom Metazoa; phylum Arthropoda; class Insecta; order Odonata; family Calopterygidae; genus Hetaerina; species Hetaerina titia. Next base: position 96,559,710 of record CM073769.1, on the reverse strand, counting down.
AAACCACGTTTGCTATCGAGCACAATGAACGGATGAACAATGAACGAAGCCCACTGTGTGTGCAGGTGTGGAGAATCGTTCATCGTGAGCGGTAGCGGGAGGGGGGGAAGCAACGGGGTTGGTAGAGGCGGGTTCGCGAGCTGCCCGGAGCGACAACCACCCGTTCGCCCGAGCGGGGGGAGGGGGGTTGTACACGAGCCGCGGCTATCGCACCTCGACCGACAGACTTCAAAGACTTGGACAAATGGAAAAAGGCCGCACCCCCCTCTTCGCTCCCCACCACGTCCCTCCGCGGCGAAACCCTTGGGGCACACCCGCTAATCAGCAGTCCCCGTTTGCCGCGCCACCTCCTACCCAAAGCCTATTGTATCGGGAGGCCGAAAGCGAAGCAGTTTTGCAGCCGCGATAACGTCTGCTGTACAAGTCAATGCGCAGTCCGCGGTGCAGCTTAGTCAGGCGCTTTAAACGCCTATCGCTTCGGCGCTGGTCGGCCGTGAGGCGATTTAAACGCGAGGCAAGGTCAACGTTGGCAACTCTCGACAAACTACAATACATCCACACAGTTTTACAGAAGTTAGCAGGGAGCCACTTCACTAGCTTGGGGATAGAGGCAAAGATAAACAATGCACTCAATACATTATTGGTGTTTATGATGATGAAAGAACACGCGCAGGGCTTAATAGGGCCCCGGCTACTGATCACCACTCGAAGGAATCGATAATTAGATACACTTGGGCGTTGAGCTATTCTAGTTATGCGCTTCTTAGACAATATTTTCACACGTCACGCTTACATACTTGTGACCGGATAGTGACCGTAGAGTCATATGTGTATTTCAAAGAAAAAAAACACTTGGCACAATTACGAAAGACGAACCATTTATATACCCCTTATTACCTCGTCCGCACATGCAGACAATTCTTGGAGAGTCTGACTGCGCAAACAGGGCAGCTCTAAAAACGCCACTTGATTCGCGCTGCCAACGCTCCTAAATCTCACCTTTCAACTTACGTCACATACCATCGAATTAATTGATAAGCCTTCGCGGCACGCACGCGGCGATTGTGGAATCCATATAAAACTTTCTCTAACGTGGAAATCGACTCGTTATCAGCGTTCTAATATTCAATGCCACGCAAACCTAAGCAAATTAAAATACGACCGTAAACCTTTTCTGGTGTCGTAGTGATAGTAAAATCACGCTGAATAATGCTGAGTATATCTAGACAAGCGTAGGAAGCCTATGCGGAACGTAATAAGGAACGTGAAGGGGAGCAACATAGAGGAGCGAAAGATGAATAACAAGGTAGAGTTACGTCAAGTATGGAGCACGGTAAACGAATAAAATGAGACACTCCCGTGGGGCTTCCCATTCCAGAGAAAAGAGCGCTGCCCGCCGTTGATAGCCCACATTGAATCTTTGAGGTTATTTCGGCTTATGGGGGCGACTAAATAAGACGCAGAAAATGTAAATTGGACATTTTTGAAGCGATGCAGCCTGAGAAATCTGTCGTCGTACAGCGGGAACGTGGAATTGGAAAAGAGGCCAAAAACCACTAAGGACTTTCATGCACGGCATCCACCACCTAGAAGGTTTTCAAACAGCTACCAGCGGGATGCAAATTCGCTCGGGTTCGCAAACCCTATAACACACTTCCGTGATTGGCGAGACAAAAATAGCGACCCAACAGTCCATGTTATTGGGTTACATAGCAACAATTTCATCTAAATTTACGTAACATCCCACTATTCATTCCCACGTTAGTGCGGCAGGGCGTTCGATGGCGACATTTTTAATGACGTAAATGTAGACAAACCCCAAACTTCCGTAATCGGAATGATTGACGGCATGAAGGTTATCAATAATCGGAGGTTGTTAGGCCTCGTGTAAGAATGATTAGATTGTATTTGCTTCGATTATCTTTACCTAGAGAAGCTTGATTGGTTTGTTGGAGATATAATTTTTATGACGATAGATATTGGAGTTGAGATGCTTCCTGTTATAGTGTTACATACATTCGTTTGATTATCTGATTACCTCTTTGCGATTTTGATTATCATTTGTATGGAGCGAACTTATTTAGATTATCTTCATGATTGATACATTGCCTTTTATGAATGTGAATTTATGCCTTTTCGTGACAGAGATCGGTGTCTTGATGATTCGTGTTATTTATTCAGAAAGGCAAGTTTGATTGTGATGTTACGGACATGTTCCACCTAACACTGTCAACCTATACATCTTAGCAATAATATCGATAGTGTGGGACGCCGATAATTACCTAGGTCAGCAGTAAACCCGAGAATCCAGTCCACCTATTTAAGTCTACTTTGGCCAGAACTCGTAAAAGACAAGCGGAGATTGATTATCGGCTCTTCCCCGATGTAATCACCAGTTACAATTCGTAACCGAATCGGAGGAAGAATCCTTTACGATTTTATCGAAATGATGGCGAACAAATTGCTCGTAAACCTAAAATCGACGGCCGGGGGTGATTTGCATGACTAATAATTCATATATGATAAGGGTTGACTGATTGCCTTTCCAGTGATTTGAGATCAGAGAAATAATGGTAAACCCGATAGCGGGACCATGGATCTTTTTTATGCGTCACTACTGTTACAAACCAAACTACAGCTCTCCTCTACAGATGTCGCGACTCTACGAACTACAGACGTCGCGAATCCTCTTCATGACTCGCGAAACCGCCGGGCTGGGTTTCATATGACGAAAAACTTCGAAGGGCCACCGTTTTTCAACTTTTAGATGGCATGGAGCATGGCCGTCGCGACGTACTTACCTCATTATGGTGAAAAAAAAACCGCGCAACTTGTGAAAACACACGAGCTGGCATTAACCCACCCGCCATTAATCATACAGACTCTAATAAGTACAAAGGCGTACTCCCCCGGATATTTCAATATTCTCAACTCCACCCGCGCAGCACAGCAGTGAGCTTCGCCGCATATCTCAAGTCGATCCCCGCCTTTAATCTCCCTTTTCCAGCAGATCCACGGCTTCCATCATCACCATCTCCTATTTCTCCACATCCGCCCTCCTAAGTCGTCATACTCCCTCCAACCCGACCGGGAGCCAACCCGCTCTGGGTCCCACTCAACTCAACACACACGCTCGCTCACTCTCGAGTGCGAGACACACACACACACACACATGAAACTGGGGCGGGTGTGGGGAGCGGCGGCAGGAGGGCGCGCAACCTGTTGAAGGGAGCCGGCTGACGGGGAGGGGGATGAGGCGGACACCGAGGAATGGATTCGCCAAGAAGAAAGTGGGCGGGATGGGGGTGGAGGAGGGGAGGCGTGGTAAGGGTGAAGTGGGGGAGACCTCGCGGAGACGCCGGTCTATTGCTGCCCTTCGTCTTTGCACGCAGCAGCGAACAGCGCAAAGCAGCTAATTTTCCCCATGCTCGTATTTTGGCTGGGGAACCGAATCAACGAGCCCTTTGATTCAAAGTAAAAAATACAACCACTTAGAGTCGGCTTAATATCTGAATATTTCCATCTAGTCCACTCTACAAATGGAACAGAGGGTTGCCCTTGATTGTACGTAACCACAGAATTGATGTACGCAAATTTACCCACTCCTTGTCTCTCCACAAAAATAATGCGAATATAATGTAACACAAATCGGATGATCCTTCCTCGTTACTGCATGTTATGTTATAGGAAAAAAACATGAATTTACATTAATGCAAAGCAAAACTATCTCATACGATTGTCCATAGCCCATAATGAATACTTGCGCTTCAAACAACTAAAAGATAACAAATGATTACAGAAAATAAGAAGAGGAAAGAAAAGGAAAATCTCAGCATGGACCTAATTACAAGAAATTATTTACAGAAAGATTTTACATTCTGTTTGAAATGTTCAATGCATAAAACAATTTTATAAAGATATTTGATTCATTAATATCTTCGATTTGCCACATTCTACATAGAATCGGGAAATATGTATTCATCACGGGGACTTAGCTGTTCCACTGCGAAGCTACCTAATGGAGTGAGGGTGTCAAAATTGCACAATGACATCTATCAAGGCAAAAAATAGGGAGAATGTTTGTCGCAAATATGGCGAAAAGTTTGAACAACACAATTACTGCCTCTCTCAGGAAAAATGCCATTCATGCCGGGGCTAAATGGCGAAGCGGAAGATGGAAATGAAACAAAATCAGAAATGCGTAAAATGAATGGCGATCACAAGGGGAATTTCAGCGGGGAATCAAATAAGAAATCACTCCCCTTCTACGGAAATCATTCAAAATTCGGAGGTATTACTCGAATAATACGACCAAGGGCTGCCCTGGTGTTCCTCACCACTCAGTGGAGGAAGAAAGGCGACGAGAGCCTTCATGTGCAGTAAAGAAAGCAAGCAAAGGTAATATTGGGCACACGTCGATGAAAATCAATATAATGGAGGGCTTCTTACCAACACTTGTCCAATTCTCGAAAAAATCCACTCTCTATGATATTGGGCAACAATCTGCCCAATGAACATGATAATACATTTCCCCTCGGCTATATCCAGAATAGAACCGAAAGGTTCAATAGCTACGAGCATAGAATCTACCAAAGAAGGCAACATAGAGCCTGAAGGGGGGAGTTTTATCCATCACCGATAAACCAAAGTAATGGTCCAGATTAGCACTCGTCGGAATAAAAACTGAGGAAAATATGACATGGAACGACTTTATGCAAAAATAAGATTCAGAAATTTACACATCAAACCTCCAACATGAACATATTTCTAAACGAGGGAAGACGATATTCTAAAAATACGAGTCATTCGCCCCGGTTAAATAATTACAAATCGCGTTGCAGAATACAGGGAAAAATTAGGTTCCAGTTTAGACCAAGCCACGTAGACGCAAAATATTAGCATTACTGCCCTCAAACTGCCTCAGATCCGATCTTTTTTATGCCAAATAACTCGGAAGAAAATTTGATGCACATAAAAAGCAACAACGAAGCCAACAGTTTGGAATGACTTAAGTTATCTAACAAAAAAAACTGCCGCTAGTCATGAGGAAATCTGTCATATTTGGAACAGAGAAGCTAGGCTAGTATCGCGGCGATCGAATAATTACCACCACTGGATGCATAGGCAATTGAGCAGAGGAGTTGGGCCGAGAAATACGAAGGCAGAGGAGGAAAAAAATATCACCCGCCATAAAAATAAATTTTGTCAGTCCAGAGAGATATCGCCCTTCGGCACGCATCTCAAAACCCGAGAACTGGTCGATACGCACGGAACCAGACGGGTCGCGAACACGCGAGCCCCTTGTGGTCAAAACGTTGGCGGCTTTTTTTTAACATCGCACCTGCCACGAAGAATCCCACCGAGGTAACTGTGTGAGAGCGCGAGGGGGTGGCGGAGGCCAGGAATGGGCTCGGGGCTGGAAAGTAGCTTTCCTCGTGAGAAAAATAATGCTCAAGATGTACGCACCAATATCGAGTTCCTTGCGACACTCGAGACAATAAAAACGTGGAAGCCACGGCCATAACAACACCGTGATGGAACGGGGCGGCGGAACAAAGTGAAAGGGAATTGCTTACGGCCAAACGACAGGGACAGATTCAGGGAAGCAGGGAGTGGAGTGACCGCTTATGCCACGTTCTCAATGTGGCCCAAAACAATTTCAACACATCTCGATTCAAAGTGACTCCTAATTCGATTAATTCAGCCGGAAACCAGGAGAGGCAAGAAAATTAACGAGACATATCCCTAAAGAGATAGAGTAGGACCTGGTAGTTCCCAGCGATCAGAAATCAGAGACGATTTCACGGAATAATATGTGTATCGGAGAGACTGAGATTAACAAAACGCTTCCCCCGTGGCGAAATTTTTTCTCAGTACCTTCCTCGTGTAGCGCATTGATGAATGTTTACAACTGTCTAAATAGGATCGGCCAAAACGGGAACAGACGAAGTTTTGAGAATTAAGAGATTCCGCCTCCCTTCACTGCCTAGGAACAAAGGCATTCAAACGGAACAGCTTCTCAACTATTGAACATACGTATTTTGAGTACACACTTCCAAGACGGTGACAGAGGTCAATAGCAAGGACATTAGAATTGAACCATGCGGGGGGAATAGAAATATGAAAGAGTCATCCAAAAAAGAGCTAGAGGAAGTAAAGAAGATTGGTTAGTTAATAACAGGAGTGGAGTGGAGATCTTTATTAAGTTCATGGCTGCTCCTTTACCTTTGTAATACTGGTTTCCTTGAGACGCTCTTTGAAAGTAACGACGGAATCCAGTACGCGAGTATGACGTCATATTAAATTAAGGACTAATGAAGATCCTTCTGTCAACATCTCGGGAATCTAAGAGCGCCAGCCAACAGATTACAGGAATGCTTTGTGCATTCCGGAGTAATGCACATAGAATGCTCGGAGTATTTCATTTACGTTAATGCCGAAAACCCTTCCATTTAATATTTAGGAGCAAAGGTACGAGCAATTTAAAAGTTTCGTTTTGTAGTCAAGTGTTCTGGCGCTACACCTTTATTTAAATGAAAGTTAAATTTATTTTCATTCCAACCACACACCGTACGATGCATAATTCAGGCGGAGGAATGGAGTGAATCACTATTTTTCAAAAGATCTGTTTACAAATGAAAAAGTGAGCTAAAACTAGGTTATTTGTATAATAGACAACCCTTCAACGATTCGTCTATATATGGGGTCACCGAGTTTAACATTTCTCAGTGTCTACAAAAAAAGCCACCGTCTACATTAAAAAAGTACGCCCTCCATCGGATGTGACGGCGTGCTCACTGCGGACCCCATGGCACCTTTCCTAGCAGCTTCACTCTAACAGCGCAAATGACCACGGGTCTCGGTCGACTACCGTGTATCTACAATTGCTACCAATCCCCGCTTTTTGCTATTTTCTATTCCTTGGCCGTCATAAATAAAATGCAGAACAAACATCACAATCCCAAATGGAGAGAGTGATCTTATGAGACCAGTCCAAAAAATACTAAAATCTTATAAGAAAAAAATCGAGGAAGCGTCTTGGAAAGGGATGGTTTGGCCTTGAAACATTGGGTGCTCACATACTGGGTGCAACATTTTTATTCCCAAGAGCAAAAATGTAACCCCTCCCACTTCGTCGCCACCGGTCGGGTGGGAGAGAGCAAATGTCGGCCGGAGACGTAAAACGACCATACACGATTATGGGCCACCTCGAGTCGCAATTGTCGACGGGTTCAATGCTCGGGCCAGTAAATAAAGACGGCGGAAACCCACTTTCGAGACGGCCCCCCGGAAAAAAAAAGTTGGGGAAGAGAGATATGGAGAGAGGAATACTGAAATTGGCCATGGGCGGGTTTGTGAACTGGTGGGGATCGACAGAAAAGAGGGGGTGTGCCGGGTAAAAGGGCTAGGTCAGGAGCAACGCCGGCCCGGCCGGGCGACACCGGAGGTTCGTGGGCGGTGACGGGCGATGCACGGCGAGAGTTGGACGCGGAGGAGGGGAAATGGGGTTAGCCGGCGAAATTGACGTGGGACAGAGGCGACCGACTCGGCGTTGCCAACTCGTGAGAGTTTACGCTGGAGGATGTGTCCTCCGAGAACGATCGAGCCGCAGGAAATACGGCAGCGGGCAATTTGTTTACTTGTTGATACTCCATACCTAAAAACGATTTCCGCCAACGGCATTAGAATCTTGAATGCGATAGAATACAAGCTATTTTTCTCGCCACCGATACTCGACTTGCTCATTTTATACTCCCATGGACGTGCGTGGCGCAGGGCTTCAAAATCGATGTCATAAGAGACCAAACAACGTAAATGGCTTTTCACGAGAAACTTTTCTCCCACCCAACGAGAGAAGAAGGGAGTGGAGCGCTAGCAGTGAATGTTTCCCAACAATTATTGAATATATTATTTACGTTTATAACTATCAGGACAGCGCAATTCGCCAGTTCCTTGTTTTGAAATTGTAAAAACTCACAATCACCTCATGAGCAGTGGGAAATAAATGTTCACTGGTCATCAACGAATTTCACTCCAACTTCGACACGAGAGGAGAGGGTTAAACATAGCAATGATGTAAAAACTCGAGGTTGGTAGTACACACAGTACAGTAGTAGATGTGCCCATAGCTATTGACGGAAGTAGCATAATTTCAACAAGGGTGAACTCGTGGTCGATTTGAGATGAGAGAGGGCCGCAATTTCAGCCGGGAAGCGGGGTGAATTAAAGGAGGATTTCGAGGCCTAAGCATACGTAGGGAGAAAAATAAGCGGTATGACCCGGCCCTTCACTCCCAAACTGAGTCAATGGGCATAGAGAAAACAATCCCCGAGGAGCTAGACCGTCCTATGGATGTCACTACACAGTTCGATTCAGGTGTCGTCGAAGAAAGGAAGATGGGCATTTTTTAATGCCTGTTTATGGGATTGCGCTGAATGTATTTGCAGGGTGTATTCAAACCACTAAGTATACGATAATGGTACGAAAGTGTCCACTTGAGGGTTAAATGCATGACGGTCGGTTAAATTGACGGTCATCTAACGCAAATTCATCAAACCACTAAGTATACGATAATGGTACGAAAGTGTCCAAAATTTATAGAATGGCATTCTTCTCGGTAAGAAGACGGCCGAGTTTTTAAAAAGCTAGAACCACAGCAAAAATAGGGGTTATGGAAGTTACACGCGTTTCAAACCATTGGCAAAGAGAGTTATAATCTCATGTCAACTTAGCATCAAATCCGAGTCGGAGAGAAAAACAAAACCACAAAATGCCAATGATTTAATATACCTTTGGTTTCAAAGGGTATTGTCACCTCACCCATCTCACTGCAAACTAGACTGAGAACCGGCTTTCTTACAAGCTCATGCAAATGATGGTTGGAATTAATTTCTCTTCAATGGCCGATGTTATACATCTGTCTGTTGAACGGCTTCACGTATGAAGCGCCTTTGGTTGATATGTAATACTGGTTTGCGCATACGTTTGACGAAACTTAATCAACGTCAGAACGCGAATCGAAAGCACTTGCGTGGTTCGGATCTAACATGAACCGCAAATTCATCAAGCGTACTGAATAAATCTTTATGCGTTGGGTTAAGGGTGGGTGCCATTTCAAATACTGGGTTAAATGCAGAATATTTCAAAGACAAAACAATGCTCAGCAATTTAAATTAAAATATTTTGCGTACTTCTATGGACCCTGAGCTTTAATCTAGCTTCCGATGTAAATGAGGATCAAAATAGATGTAAAAACTTCCAAATCGGGATTTCACTTGGTCAATATCCAATTCGTTCGGGGGATATAAAGAAAATCTCTCCTTTTATTTAAATATTAAATGAATGATCTCATGGGGCTATTTTTCAATTGAATACATCTTATACCTCACGACAATAGGACAGGAATAATGCAGACAAACAAACAATACCCAGAGCAAAATCAAAGGAAGTCACTACACACAGGTGATGGGAAAAATTAAAGCGGTCCCATGGCCAGTGTGTGGACCGCATCACTCTCTTCGCGGTGCCTGGGGGGCTGAGGACGAGTTTGGGAGTCTTGGTGCCACAAATCAAGACGGTACGCGAGTAAGGAAGCTCACTTCAACCCCAATGAGTTCCTATCAGGGATGATGATTACAGCAAGGGCAAGAAAAACATCAAGATTTATGTTGAAAATCGTGAACGTCAGTGAATTAACCCGAAAGAAGTGTTCAGCGGAAGACAGTCGATCCAAATAGGATCGAATGTCTTCCGCTTGCTGAGAGAAATGAAGTTCTACTATCCCCGCGGGCAAAGTGTCTCCCCCGACTGAATTATGTATTTTAGAAAAAGTCATCAATACAACTTTTTTAATTCATTACATATTTAATATGGTTAAACTGAGCAACATGGAGAATCAGCCAGTCAAAAGAATAACATAATTATTTTAAGGTAATCTACCGATTAAAGTAGGTTTTGGATGGACACAACCATCCTCTCTCTCCTAACAAAACACAACCTAACACCCTTCTATATTGGTCGTTGTTTCTCACCTTTAGACAAGAACAGAAAATGGGGCAAGAAGAACTTCTTTAATATTTAAATCGGTATCTTCACTCAACTTCTGGATCATTTCATCCCACCCGTAGTCCATTTAAAGATTAAGCTTTTATACACATGGAAAGCAGGACAAAACTACCAAGACTCTACCAGTACGAATTTACCATTCCATTCATTAACGGAACCAAAGTATATCTTTCACACTTTTGGTTCCAAACAGGAAATAGAGAAGATACAGAGAAGAAATTTGACGGCAACCATACACGTGCGCAAGAAATTTAGATTGACCCGGTCGCTCGAAGCCGACCGAGGCTGAACTCGCACAGAAAAACGTACTCCGTGATGGGAGTAGTGAATTGACAGTGGGGACACCAACCGAACGAGGGCGGTAGAATACGGACGTCGGGAATCGGGAGGTTGGTGGATTGATTCCGAGTTCCGCCAAAAGTTGAGTCCGCGAAGTGAGACGGCGTGGGAGGAGGCGGCACGGCCTATAAAGACTAGAGTTATGTGGTGCTCGAGATTCGAGGGAGTCGAGGGAAAGAGCCCGAGGCGGCAGGTGCGGGGAAATGGAGAGAGTCGGGAGGCGATATTACGCCCGGACTTTGTGCCCAGCTCCTCAACCCAACAAGCAGCAACCTCTCCCTGCACCCTACACCCTCCCCCCCCCCAAAACCACCTACACAATTCCTCCCCCCGTTCCGCAAACACGAGCGCGGCAACGAACACGACGGAGCCGCCGCAGATTCCCTTTGAGCGATGGGCATTTTAGCCACGAACCGTGTTTTCTGCGGGGGAGGGGCGGGGATAGAGGAGGAGCGGGTGGTCAAAGGAGTGGGGGTAGGGAGCCTGTGTGTATGTGCAAACGCGAGTGAATCAGCCGGACGACAAGTTGCGTTGATGACGAGAACCCCACACGAGTACACAGAGACACAACGCACACGGTCGCTAGCTTACGGGCCCATCCTCCTCCCCCAACCCCCGGCCACTGCCAATCTTTATTTCTACCACGCTGCACCACACCGCCGCCCCATACATCCTAAACCTCTTTTACCCCTCCCCCCCTCGCACGAACGCGGGATCGATGCGACAAAATTGCACGACAAGTGACATTCATCGACCAACAATCAATCCTCCTCTCGACTGGTGTAAAGCCTCCCTCTCTCTTCCCACAGCCACCCACGCCTCCCACACCCCTCCCACCCGGCATCTCCCTCTCCGCAGGCGGCGCTCAAAAGCGCCGGACACACCCCTCCCCCCCCGCCGCGGGTTGGATTTTCACTCCGTCATCCCTCACTCGGTCCCAACCCCTCCCGCGGCTACCGGCCCTGTCGCCCTACGCCATGCGAAAGGGCCGCCACCGGACATACGGTGGCGAGCTTGCGATATTCCCACTTCCAGATGCCCTCGGCGCCACTCAAAAGCCGCAAGCCGCTGCCCGCGAGTAATTTACAGCGAGAGGGGCGCCGCGGCGCGCGATCTGTTTGCCGAGCGGCTAACGGATCGAGTGGAAAGCGGCGAGTGACAGTTTAGGGTTCGTTATTTCGTTTTCCCGTATTCTACCCTTCCTCTAAACCCCCCCCTCTCCCGCCCCACCATTCACCGCGACGTCTTTTTTTTCCGACCGACTGAGTCGTCGAAATTCGCCGCGGACGTTCCCCACCCGAGACTCCGCTCGGGCGGGAATAACAATTTTCCCCGCACGGCGCGCGCTCACGGACGGGTGTTTATCACTTGAGGCTAATGGCCACAATGAAGCCGGCCAATTGAAGCCGGGCAAAACCCGTAGAACGATCTCCGCTCCCACATTTCATCACATCCAAGAGGCCGTCACTAATTGATTTCTACGAGCAGTGTAGCTACTTAACCTCTTTTAACAGATTTGTGCCACATTGCGGAGAGTTAAAACTTCGTACAGTAATCTCCCTTCGCAACCACCGCAAGGGAATGCATTTAATTTTAAACGTAAGTTTCTATAATCGCCGATATTGAGACGAGAAAAAAAACTTACCCGAAGAGTTCTTAGATCACTGCGGTAATGGTAACTGTTGAGGCCCGATTAAAAAAGGAGATTAGGAGTTTATAAGTCAGAATCGATGATTACGAGAGAGGTTATTAAGCATTCTCAAATTAATTATGCATTCCTCGCCCGGAGATCACCCAGATCAGTATTGCAAATTTAAATGCTTCAATACGGAATACTAGCTTCTACGTAGTCTACAATGAAAGCTCCTTCTTGGTATCAATGTACGAATTGCAGCGTAGAGGAGCTAGATTGTATAACGTTGTTATGATAAACACAATAGCATATCCAAAATATTAGAGGAGCCAAGCTAGGCTCACGGAGCGAAGGTTAAATTACAGATGAAATCTCTTCCATAAACTGAAAGGACGTTTCTTCAGCAGTGATGTTGAATATTTATTATTAACCCCAACGTACTATGTTAGGAGAAATCAAGTAACTTAAAGAGATAAGGTAACAGGGGTAATAACAGATATCGTTCGTGGAAAAAATGGCAACATGAACCTAAGGGATCAGAATAGCATTGTCCGTGTAGGGTCATATTCCGGTCACACTTAGTCTGGTGTGTGTTCACCCTGTTCCACACACCCTAGCCGTGGCTGGCATGGTACTAAGATACACTTAGCAGATGTTCTCTCTCGTCATCCTGCACTCCAAGCTGGAAAAAAGATTCCGGGCCTAAACGTACAACGAAGTCAGGACAAGATATTTCAGGAAAAACTGACACATTCAGTTCTAGTTTTGCGCACAAACTTGGATGATCTCCTCCACTAAAACTTCGTAGGGCCGCGATGAAAATTATTTCCGGAGTCGTGCATTGTATTACAGGAAAATATAAACTCCGCACATGCTCCAGAGCTTCCACTCCGGAAGGGAATGAGTGCCTGAATTCTTACAACGTCATGCGCGAGATGATAGCCAGGACTCTCCCAACCAGGACACGCGAAAAAAATAGAAACGCTGCTGAAGTTGAATGATGAAAGTAAGAGGCAGAGAGGAGGAACGATAGGGAGTGTTAAGGAAACGGTAAGGAACAAAACAAAAAACGATGAACTTGCGAGGGGAAAGAGAAATGATCCTGCTTTGGAGAAGAGTGGAAGCAGGAAGAGGGCTTTATGAGAGGTCCAAGGCACTGAAGAGTAGGCAGCTACGCACTTCTGATCGTTGCTTTCATTCATATGATAGCCCCTTATCCGCCCTCAGGGGCCTAGCTAATATAGGAAATAAGGTTCTGTGTTATGTAACAATAATAATATTCGATTTAATTGCATTACTTACTCCAGAAATACTAACGCGCAGCTTAATGTTTACGTTAAATGACCGTGCTATTGCATACATTTATATGAATAGAGGTTCAAAAGGTTACACAGCCTTGTTGCAACAGTTTCAATTTCCCACGTATTACAGAGCGAAAGTTGAGACATTTTATGAATAATATATCTAAAATGGAGAGTGGGAACAAGAAAACATGTCACGTCAGCGCTACACTTGCTCTGGATGCTCTGATGAACATCTCCACTCAAGTATGCACTGAGCAATCCACGGTTTACTTAATTCAGCTGAACAGTTGAACATATTTGGTCAGCAGCCAGTTAGCGATCACCCTGAATGCTATATTTAGGCAAAAAATCATTATTAAATTTATCAAAGCCCTTAAAGCCGCCGAAAAAAGATTATTTAAGAGCTCCAATGAACTGTTACGACAGTCTAGCCTTGATTAGTTCGATTAGAACATAGCATGTAGCCTTTCGAGGGCGCGCAGTGACCAGCCCGGCAACTGGGAAAAATCGGTTGCCATGAACAATCGCCCCATATCGGTGAAGAAACGAGCTCATGATCAGGGAATTCTTGGGGCGGTAGGGGAAGGACTGCTGAAGAAAGTGAGGGTTATTTGCGAATGGGGACACAAACAATCCCCTTCACGTATCACCCTAAATGGTTCGTTTGCCATTGTTGAGCGAGACCAAGAGTTTAAAAAAAAACACGGAATAGGATGATGGAATCGGGGAAGGACGGGGGAGTCCTGTCGAAGGAAGTCGCAAAGCGTGAGTACATCATTAGGGAGAGGAGAGAGAGTGAGAACGGGGAAACGAGGGGGTGGGTACTGTGGGAATCGGCGACTCCCCGCACAAGCCCCCCCCCCTTCCATTCGTGTACCCCTCCACGAAGCACAGCGGCTACGCCACACGAAGGAAACAGGAGAACGTCCCCGTTCCCACACTTTTTTTTCCCTAGCCCCCGCCAAAAGAGTCGACCTAGAGATCATGGCAGTGAAACAAAAAACCTACCAACCCCACTCCCTCCATCTGCCACCCCCATCCGCGCCGATTCGTGTACCTCCCCTTCCCAACACCCCCCCCCCCGCCCGGCTCCTCGTCGCCCCTTCGTTTCGCCGAGAGGGAAATGGGGCGATGGGGGCTGGGAAATTATAGCCGCGAGGGGGAGAGGACGCCGGGGAAGGAAAAGGGGCAAAGGGCCGGAAAAGACTAAACAAGGTACAGGATGGGGGGGGGGATTTAATTGCTCGCGCGTTTAGGGGGGAAAGAGTGGGGGGAGGTCTAGGGACTACCAGTTGGAGGCAGTGGTGTCGGGAGTGGAAGGGAATCGAGGATAAGTAGAGGGAAACACTTGAACCAGAAATGAATGCCAAAGTGCAGCCGGGAAGAAAAACACGATTTCAAGACCGTGCCACAATATACCATAGTAAGCCAAGTTAAAGTAAAGTTCGCCAGTTCGAAACCAGTTCCCTGCAGGGATGCGCGATGACTTAAACATAATGAATAGCAACAAGAAAGAATCGCGTCGCAGCAAACATTGCATTTCTAACATTTACCAAACACAAACTGGAAGGATTGGAATACTTCAGAGGTTGATGGACCGAGAATCTGTTTTTGGCTAAACTTTTTTTTTTTCAATTCGGTCCGTCGGAAGCTCGATACAACGCGAGAGAAACGCATGACCGAAAAGACACCTCGACATCAAACATCAGAACTAAATAGTATGTTTATCGAAACCGAAAATCCGCATCTGGATTCAAAATGCACTATTTTCATGTTCCGTGGATGATTAGTAAACCGAAGTTTAAAAACATTAAATTTAAACATTGAGATGGTCTTAGATCTCTTCACTGACAAAAAGAAATTGTCACCAAATCGTTAGTAGATTTTGCTTTTAAAAAGCCATCCATTAATTATGCAACGCTAGTCCGTCATGGTTTTCTTTCACGCCATCTTCATACTTTTGATTTGATTCTTTCCAAAATACTTGTTCCTTGATATGACCTCAGCGACCACTGACATCAATGATTGCGACGAACAAGCCGTCTACTCAGTCACCACAAGGGTAGGGACGAAAAATGTAACAAATGAAATGTTACTCCACCCGCTGGCGAGGGTGCGCTCGGAATTTAAGCGCCAAAATAGATTGTGAAGCCTCGCGCTGTCATGTAATCCTCTCTTGTAACAATAAATAACATCACCGCCAAACCCCTCCTCCCTTCCCTAAGGCTGTGTGTAATTAATGGAGTGTGCTGCAGAATTACGACTTTACCAGGCAACATCCCGAGTTAAAGGCCTAGGGTAGATTAACCGGATCGGATAATCGCATGCCGGGATTCAGATGGCTTTAAACGTTTCCTCCGCAATTTGCTGCATTCGTCAAAATGATTCTCAAACCTCCTTCGGATAAGAACCACAACAATAACAAGAACTGCGGCAATGGGTGATGAAACGGGACACAATATGCATAATAGGAGCACACATGTAGGCTCGGAACCAAGATTATGCCGTCGTCCCTCGCCAGACCCGAGCCAATCGAAATTTGCACTCGAATGTCCACCCGGGCGTTACACCGAAATTCCACTAACTGGGGGCACCGAGCGAGCGGCTTTGTGAGGGACGGCTGAATGATGGCGGCAAAGCAAACACGCGCTACTCTACTCCCCCCCCCCCTCCCATCCGCCGTCTCACAAAGGGAGTAAACGTCATCGCGGAGGAGCGTCGCAACATCGGTGGGTGGGCAAGCAACCCCCGCCACACACCACTACTATCTCCCGCGGCGGCGTAACATCCGGAAGGGTGGAGGGAGCTCGATGCGGGGGAGACTGGGCGGGAGGTAGACTCCGGGCGCGGTATAAGAGTGTTCGGAATTGGAGAGATTCTGTGTGAGTGACCCGCGGTGTGCGACGATCCAATCCAATTTTGTGAACGAAATGAATTCATTTTTCAATCAATTCATTTCAAGCCATTCAGTTCCTACAATACCATTGCAGAAAAAATGGCACACCATTATCAGCGAGAACGAGGAGGAAGGTCAGGTAGAGCTGCCGACTGATCTTTCACGCAACTAGGGATATTTTGGTGTCGTTCTACGCGAGCACCACTGCTCCTCCATGACGCTGATGCACCATCTACTGATATTACGAATCATGGTTTATTTATTTGACGCGCATTCTGCGCGTTCGCTGTTTCGGCACTTTCTCCTCCCGCCTCTTTGTACGCAGCCGGGGATATTTCACAAAACCTAGTAATTTTACAGTTACCATTTGTTTTGTCTATTTCGATTTGTTATCGTTTCCCGACCCAAGTCGCTCTGTATGCGTTGTAATTCCCAACTCCTTTTCTCACATTTAGCCACCTCCACGTCTGTTCATCTCTGAAACATGCCCCACCTTCCAAATTTCCAAACCACATTTCTCTCTCTTCAAAAGGAGTTTTTAAAAGAAATAAACTACGCAATAGGGACATACACAAATACACATGGCAACATTTTGAATAACTTTTACTATGAACTGATATTGTGAAGGCGAGATTGCATTTTTTAATCTATCAGAAGTTTGTAAACTGTTCAGGTCGTCTTATCTGCCAAAATATGCACCCACACTACCACGAAGTTGGCTTGAGTGTCACGTGATCCTCCGATGACAACACTAATAATCATCATCCAGCTGTGGGCACAGCTCTTACGTAAATAATTTGAAACCGGATACTCAAAAAATACTTCCAACGGACTACAACTCACGCATCCACTATGTCTTGCGTTATTTGCGTCTGGCTTAACCCCTTCGAGTTCCTACGATAATTTAGGTTCTGGAGATTTTAATTCCATGAAATTTCAACGGAAGGTAAAATGAAACTAAAATCATCATAATATTCATGCACATTTCTTTCGATAGTCCTAAAACGTGTAAATAAAATGGAGCACATGAGCAACATATGGGCACTCGATTTATATATTATTTTCAACTACAATTTTGCTAAGGCCGTGAACGGAGGTGACCTCGTTTCCTTAAAATAGTGATGGGCGACACTAAAACATCGACAGGGCACATGTGGAGGAACACAGAGGAAAAGCCGTTAAAGGGACAGCTTAAATGGTTGCGCAAACAAATGCAAAGCAAAATTACCCGTCTCGGTACCCAACGCGGAGGAGAGTACCAGCACAGAAGTGTATGGATAAAAAATAGCTAACTCAAATACGGATTCGAGAACGCGTACGGCCAGTTGTCATCCCAGCACGAATGCATTACCCCGATTCGTCAAGTTTAGTCGTCTCCTCACCCCATATAGCCTCCCTTCACCCTCCTCGGTAACACTTTTTCGGGGGCACTTACGAGCTTACATTACGGCAAAGTCGACAAATCACCGGTGCGAAGGCCGGGGGGTCGCCGGGCAATGAGCTGGCCCTGCGGGGGAACGATAAAACCCCCGAAGACGGCCGCCGGATAAAAGCCACCGCCATGGCGCGAGGGCAATTTGGGATGTTTTTATGAGGACTTCGGGGATATAAAAACACCGTCACCCAGAGTACTGCGGGGCAGTGGCGAATACCAGACTTAATCTAATATTCCTATGCACGATGGGTCGAGCAAAAAAAAAGTCCAGCTACCGCGATCCGTCAGGGCGGCTGCTGCCCAGAAAAACCCCTTTAGCGCCGTCCACATATCTACATCCAGATTATTGTTTAACGATACACGACTGTAATATTTTTATTTCCACACCCCAGGCTCATACTTTACCCTCATTACCTCTCCAAGGCACGTAAGGCGTAAATGACGAGCGCACTAAGAATGACCCCATTAAATAATGTTTACTTATAATTTATTAGACACTATTAATAAGTCCTTTTCGTAAATGGTTGGCATGGGTTGGGCCACGAAAACTACCTAGACCACTAAGGCTCCCAACAATAAATAAAAAGTATAGGTGAGAAACAAAAGGGCAATAATCAGCACCAATCCATATAGTACCTACAGGCGCTTCACAATTCGAAACTTACTACACGAGTATTGTATCGACATTGATAATAATGAAATCATTGACTTTTCCCACGTCGGGTGAAATCGTAAATCACCACAAAACCAAGGCTGAATAAATTTAACAAAGTTTTATTGGATTTGATAGAATGAATTACTCATTCAGGTGAACATTATTATCCGACTTTCTTCAAGAATGGACTGGAAACCAACAGAAAATACCAAATTTCCTAAAAAAAAAGGTATGGTTACAATGACCATCCTCAAATTAAGTCAATATTAACCCGAGAGGACGACAGACAGTGGTTCGAATATCATTTTAGACCAACCCGCCACAATTGTGGACCATTATGCATTTAATAAAGATTCATGGTGCCTGAGAATACTCTATTCACTAACTTTTTTGCTCGTCATTTTTCGACATTGTAATAGTGGTCAAAGTCAATGAGTGGCGTAACACCTCGTTTTGTGAAATTCTTTAAGAGTCTATCTAAACTAATCTTCCCACGCATTAATATCTCGCCAGATTAAAGTTGTTAAATAAACAAATACATTTCTCGGAACATAGAACACTATTCGTACTCCCACATTTCGTACCCATTTCGCCGTTGACGAGTCTACGACGCTTCGGTAGTTGGCGGCGCGAGTGCCGCGATCCAAAATTCGCCGCGGATGGACACCAAACGCCGTCAATTCGATTAGTCATTAACGTAATCGGCTTAGCAGGCCGCTTCACCCCTCGCTCCGCTTTTTATCATCCCCCACGGGAAATGAACGCTAAAAATACAGCCGAGGGGGAATTTCCCCACCGGCAGAACGGAAGCAGAAAAACTTTCCCTGCCTATCGGCGCTTCCGAGGGGAAAAAATAGAGGATGAAAGGAATAACCCACATTCCGATTCCGACCTCCCCCATCCACCTCTCCTGCACCCCCAACCTCGCAAGGATGAACCGTCTATCGGACGGAGGCGCGGGAGGGCTCCGGCGCCGGATTCTGACCTCGCGGGCGGAGATGTAAATGAGTTCACGAAGAATTTCCCCGTGACACTGTCTAAAAACGCCTACGCTAAAAGACGCCGGAAAAGGGATCCGTTTAGAAAATATTTCACAGGGCCGACGGGTAGGAGAAAAATGTGGACCGGAATCGTTTTAAAGCAATGGTCGAATGCATGAAAGGCCTAAGTTAGGACCGGCAGCTGCTAATTAGAGTAGGGTCCCGGGTTCAAATCAGTTGTTCCTTACCAATGGCCCCCGCTTAGATTTGGTCTAAGTGTTAATATGATCAAATTTATGGGCGCGAATGCTTTTCGGCCAACCAACAGCGATACAGTAAATTTCCCAGGTACCCCACTCAAATTATGCAAATTTCACGCTCCGTTGGCCGTGACCATTACCTTCACCAAACAAAATGTGGTTCGAGGTGAATAATATTTGTGGAAGACCTGAACAAAGAGTATGAGAAAGTTACACAATAAAAAAGAAGTAAGAATATGAAAAGCGAAAGACGAAAGCTATCCATCAAAACCAAGGATTCACTTTTCTTTTCAACCAAAACAGCATGGCGAAATATTGCGTCGGAAAAATTTCCACTCACATATCATTGCAATTCTTTACAATAAGCTCATAAAAAGCGATTTAGGAAAAACTTGAAAAAAAAACCATTTCATCAACTTCAGACAATTTCCCTTACTCCAGTGGACTTGGAATTAAGCAAAATTATGTGCCTATGTGTCAAAGAGATTTGTCACGAAAACGCCGACATTTCCAGCCACTGTTTTAAACTGAAGTAAAAATTAAAAACCTCGAAATAGAACCACCCACTTTGGCCAAATATTAGCTCCCCTCCTTTATTTCCAATAAATCGGATACCCCACACATGACTTGATAGTGGATTCTGTGTTTTTATGCTATCAGAATTTCACCTGGTTCATCCTAAACTAACGTCTACTTCAAGACTTTCGCGGAACGGAAAAGCACCCGTTTCAAAGCTGGGATTCGATTCCACTCCCTCCGAGTGTCTCTGTGGGAACGTGACCCAACAACAGAACAGGGTCGGTCAACAACTTCACGTCGCAACGATCTCAAAAGAAACCAAGGTGGGCAACACTTTAAATTGGGAAACTAATCGATGATTCACTCGACGGCTTGCACCACGCGGCCCGTCGATGATATAAAAAAAAATAGGACGCCAACGATCATAACCTGGAAACGCAAGCGCCGGCGCCAACCATCCCCGGGGACGCAAGCACAGCGGGGGCGATCCCAAAAAGATGTTTTCGGGTGCCGACAATATGCCGGGGGATGGTGGCTCTGACAGTGGCAATAACCTAGTTCCACCAGTAGGAGAGAGGATTCTTCCCCACAATTCCGAGCTTAGCTCACGAATATCACCACCTCACCCCCCTCAACAAGCAATTCCAAACTTGGTTCACGCCCCCTCTCCAACCCCTTGACATCGAACTTCCAAACGAAAAAAAAATACTCGCACTTCCCCCGATCCCCATCCACTCGTCCTCCTAAGCCACCCCCATTCCCCCAATTCCCCAAAACTCCTCCCACCCCCGCCACGAGGGAAAAAGCTTGTCGATGAATACGTACGCCGACCGGAAATGGAATTCTCCTCTCAGCTAGAGGGCGCATTGGCAGGGAGGAAGAACAGACGGGGAGGGAGGGTGGGGGGGATGGGACTAGAAAGGAATGCGATTAGGGAGTGAGAAGGGAGGGGGCGGAGTGGAGAGGGGGAGGGTGGGCATCGAGGGCGGAACTTGACCCCCGACGTGTCGGGAAGGATTAAAATGGCGATGCGCGAACAAGAGGACGGACTGCGGAGCGCGGGAACGGGGGTCGGCGGGTGAATACAAAAAAATATACTGTGCCAGTATTAATACACGTGAGGGAGCTGTCAAAGGGGGGGGGGGGGTGGGAGGGCGAGGCGTAGGTGATGTATGTTTACGAGGGCCAAATGAAATAAAGCCTTGCGGGAAGTTGAACGTGGGGGAGTGGGATAGGCGAAACAAATTGTGGGCGCTGAGAACCTCAAGAGAGGCGGGGGAAATGACTTCTGCTCCGTGCCGTGAGACAACGTTCTGGGAGAGTTCTTAATATACAGCCCCGTGGAGGCGAAAGCTATATATCAACTCCCGACCTTCGGAAGCTTCCGTCGTGAAATGCAAGTGAAAATAATTTCAAATTCATTCCCCCTTTAAGAGGATTAAAATATCAGACGGGATGAGGATGACAAGCTTAATTCGAAGATTTGCGAGTTGTAATAACACTGACATACATGCACTCCATGGGCGTCACCATGATGGATACGAACATGGATTGTTCGAACTACGGGAGCTTTTGCGAATACAAAAATGTACCTCTATTATGTATATGGAAATCAGATCATCGACTTCTAGCCTCAATAAAAATCCTTTAAATCATTCTAAAAGTAAGAATAAAAAATGATGAAGTTAGTGGGATGTTACATGAAAAAAGATACTACAAATGATTGCCTGGAGCAGGCACATCTCTACCAGAGTGCGCGAGAAAACAGTTTCAGCATCCCGGGAGTTAATTTACCCCAGAACTTAGGTTAGTTAACCAATCAACGGTTAAGCCATTCACACTTGCGGCAAATGAACATTTTTTTGCATAAGATTTGCATTTGCCTCCGGGACCCAAACAGGGGAAACGACTACGTAGCGTAACTATCAAATGCACCACCATTCGCGACACAATTCATCAAACGAGGGCACTTGAGAATGGCCCCCTACTCGAGTTCTCCGAATGCGAACGACGAAGAGGAAAACCTTCCGACGGAAGCATTAACCTCTTGGTAGACGGGACGGCGGTTAAGAGTTTAGTAACGTCCGGGGAGGGAACACACACACGCACACAAATACGCGCGGGAACGGGAGGACCAAGTCGGTCGAAACGAGGAGAGCGAATGGGTGAAAATAAATTTGAAAAAAAAGGAGAGAAAGAAATGGCAGGAAGGCGACGGACAAAGTGCGGGGAATAAAAGAATGGGAGTGTTCGGGCGATAGGGCACGGACTCGAGCCGCCGAGGTGGACGGAAACATCAGGACTCGCGAACGCGCGCGCGGGCGCGCATGCAAGACACTGACTATTTGCGGGAAAAAAAATGTGGCCCCGACGAGGAATTTATAATATGCTAGACGGATGATGAGTCAACACGCTGCGCTCGGGTCAGAAGAGATGCGAACGCGGGGCGAACGTGCGTGAGAGAGAGGGTAGGAGAGGAAAAAAAAGTACGAGAACGCAAAGGGTGAGGCCCGCTGAAACGAGGGGCGGCCCCACTATCCCCACTGGCCAACGAAAAAAGTGCTTCCCACTGCACTTAATGCCGCTCCCATCGCACACAAATTTAGGCACACACACATATATACGACATATCTGTGTGTGTATGTGTGTATATATTTATATACATACATATATATATATATATGTGTATGTATATAACTTTTGGACGGCACAATAGAACACAGAATAAAACAGATAACACGTAAAAGGACACTCACACTGTAGATGATTTAAGCTTTCGGCCTACTCCGAGGCCTTCTTCAGGTCTGACCTGAAGAAGGCCTCTGAGTAGGCCGAAAGCTTATATCATCTACAGTGTGAGTGTCCTTTTACGTGTTATCTGTTTTATTCTGTGTTCTATTGTGCCGTCCAAAAGTTATATTGCTCTCGTGAGTACTTCCGCATCATCGATATGTATGTGTATATATATATAGATATGTATAGATATAGATATGTATATAGATATTTACACACGTGTGTGTGTGTATATATATATATATATACACACACGTGTGTAAATATCTATATACATACACGTGTGTCTATATATATATATATATATATATAACTTTTGGACGGCACAAAATAACACAGAATAAAACAGATAACACGTAAAAGAGTCTGACCTGAAGAAGGCCTCGGGGAAGGCCGAAAGCTCAAATCATCTACAGTGTGAGTTTCCTTTTACGCGTTATCTGTTTTATTCTGTGTTATATTTTGCCGTCCAAAAGTTATATTGCTCTCGTGAGTACTTCCGCATCATCTATATATATATATAACACACACACAGATATACAGGTATCGTATATATAGTATGTGTGTGTGCCTAAATTTGTGTATATCCTTGTGAACATACGCACAGTGGCAGACATACCAGAAGATTATCAATTGAAAGGGCGGAAGGAGCAGTGGAGAGGGAGAAAAAGCCACGGAACAGGAGAGGTTCAAATTCGCATTCTGAGAGGCGGCCGCCGGCGTCGGGGGGGGATCGGTCCCGGGGTTGAAACTAAGCGCTTAATAAATTTGAAGGGTGAGGTGGGGGTGGAAGGAGTCCTTAATTAAGGGCTAAACGCTTTCACTCGCCTCGCGGTCCTCCGCCGATAATCCACGAGGCGTGCTAATCCGAGCTTGGATTAGTCAAAAGAGGCTGCCGGCGAAACGACGAGATTTACATGGAGAAGCCGTAGACTGGAGGAGGAGCTACTTATTGCCTTAAGGGACGATGGGCCCTCTCTCCCGTCGGGCTCGAATCGAATGTGGGCGGCAAGGGAGCAAATACTGCTTCTATTCAACACCCGGGGCTCAAATACAAGCGACAAAATCTCAAAAACTGCTCCGTTGGATTCTTTCTCGAATTGAGAGGTGCACTAACGACACGATCACCCTCACTCGTGGTCATCATTCGCATCGGTTTGCTGACGATCCGTTTTGAACTTTCCTGATTTATTAAGTTTCCGTGCTACATAAAACTTTAAAAAATATATTTTTTATTCATATAGGGATTCTGCATTATCTTTCGCGATAAATAATATTAAAAACAAAATTATTACTTGTTTATCTTCACGATTAACACAATCAACATTAGATGATTTAACAGAAAATGCAATGATTAACGATAAGGCTAGTTTCCTAAGCATCCCTATGAATCGTTTCTCTAGCAATATTCTATTTCAGAGCAGAAAGACATTTTCCTCGACTCCTCCTTTTTCGCTCTACGAAATAAATATTGGCTGAGATTCACAATTCATTTTCCACCTTATCACCTCAAAATCAGAAACTCTTTTATTCTCACCGAGATTCATAAATAATTCGTTCACATTTTGTCGCCCGGATCAGAGGCGACCTGAACAACTCGAATCCCTGCTTCGCGTTTCTAAAATAAAAGTAAAGTTTTTTCATAAGCAACCCAGTAGAGCCAAATAAAAAAAAGAAATGGCATGCACTTTTCAGCTTTGTCGTTTGGCATAATCATCACAGATGGGCCGCGTCGGATTACACAAAAAAAATCTCACGGGCCCTCTATCTGGGATTATCGCAGCCCGGCCGCGAACCTGCCCCTTGCACTTCCCTCCACCCCTCCCCCCCCTCACGATGAAAAAAGCTGAAACATACAAAAGACCGCGACACGAGCGTTATTCAGTACCGCGAGCACATTTGAGTCACTGGCAACGCTCCGAAAAAATATTAAATTAAAAACCGAGCGGGGTCGGGACGGACAGAGTGGTAATGGTTTCCGAGGGTAAGGGGGGGGGGAGAGAATGGGAGATAGATAACGGCGAAGAGAGAAACGGGATGGGAACAATTCGGACGTACGAAAAAAAATATATGTATTCAATAACGCAGGCTCTTTCTGGGAAGTGACCGTGGGTTGGACTGCGGAACGGTAGTTTTAAAAAAAATTTAGGAGTGGTGTGGGGAGGAAATGGGAGAGGAGAGCACGTGGAGAGATTAGGTCCGCGAGACAATGAACGCCTGGGCGACGGAGGGGAAAAAAATACAATATCTGCGTATATCACCCGAGTAAGCGATAAGGGTCCACGGTGGTCCGAACCGGAGCCCCGATCCCCGCCCTCTCTGACATTTAAAACCCTTCAAAATACCCCGGGCACCCGGGATGGCTCGCCGGGGGCAAACGCGCCTCCACGCGTTAGCGCTCTCTGCACATTTATCTGCACTTTTTCCCTCGAATATGTTTCCAACCCTCTCCACTCCTTCCACCTTCCCCGGCGGACCCTTTACCGTCACGTGTCCTCGCAACCGAAACATTAACTCCTTTTATTTTATCATCATTACCATTTTTTTCCTTCATTTAAAAAAAAAAGAAAATAAATGCCATTCCCTCCTCGCCGGCCTTGGGAACGTGACTGCAAATGCGCAATGCAAAAAGGTGGCGTCCGTCAGGGCGGGAACTGTCAACAAGGCACCACTCTCGACGGCGCGGCGGGGCAGGTGAGTGGGGGAGGGTCGACCTGGCAACACGCTTTCGCACCTCGGTCGGCGCTTAACAACTGGACATTAAAAAAATAACGAGCGGGGTGTTCCTCTTCCCCCCCGATCTCCTCCCAACACCCTTCCTGATTATCATCACATCCCTCGCTGCTCCGACCACCCGTCGCTACTCCCCATCACAGCCCCCGGGGGTCCTAGGTTCGAGCGGTATAGAGGCGCTCCTTCCCTACTGTTAGGAACGAGAGACTTGCAGTCAGGATGACGAGTAGGGGCGTGAAGGCAAAGGAATTGCTCCCCACTAACTTTCCCGCTGGATCCCAAGGCAGTCCCGATTTTCCTTCGGTGTGTTCCAGCGTCGGAAAAGGAGAAAAATAGGAAAAATCACCGGAACCTACAGCCATGATACAAATATTGAGCCACGCAGTTGAACGGTGCCTTTGCAGGTGCGAGTTCTCCAAAGGCATCACCCTTACTGGAACCCGGAAAACTTCCTGACCGTAAACGAAACCATTACCCAAGTTTTGTCTTAAAATGACGAAAAGGGGAATAAAATGCCGAACTCACTGGCTCGTCCTCACGGCACCCTCCCATCATGTTAGCGGGCCCGACTGGCGGACTGACCAGCGGCGTCGTCGGCCGGAAGAAATGCAAGCGAAAGGTGATAAGATCGCGGAGAGGGTGGGGTGTGGAGCGGGGGAAGGGGTCTTTTCGCGCCGTCCTTATCGCCGCAGCCGGGGGCCCGGCGAGAACTCGTGTCGCCCACACACCTCCCGCAGTTCCTGAGCGGGCGAAATAAACGTTGGCCGTAAAAGCTCCGAACTGACGGGAGTGAAAATGGGGTTAATGAACCAGGTGGGTTGATGGCCACCATAAGCTGGTGTTGAAGGCTCCGTGGAGGCACAGGGACAAAGGCAGATAAGTCATTCGGTAATTGCCGATTTGATTCGGTACGCCAGGAACAATACAGACCCACTGACTTAACACAACAAAATGCGTGCATTTTTTAGCGGGCAACGGAGTTTATCAGAGATGTCTCCGCGATCGTTGTAGATGGCTGCACCCTGATAGATGTGAGAATTGCGAATAATTGGTTATGACTCCTAAGACAATTTATTCCATCAATATGACAACGGATAAATTGGAAGGAAACATAGAATATTAAATTAATAAACCCCAAAGGGAGGTGATCTCTGTCTACATTCCATCCTATGCTTGAGGAATCCACAACTTCCTCAGAAACGTTTAAATGTCCGACTTTTTTACACCAATTACCTGTGTTTCATATTCTAGTGATGCATGTATTTTTATACCCAGCCTTGAAGATTGATTTTTAACATTGAAAAAAGAGAAACGCTATTGCTAGAGAGAGACCAACAGTAAGAAAACGAACGGAACGATGCAAACGGCACTTTGGAACGAACTCCATGACTAAGGAAAATACGAGTTACCTTTTGAAAATTGAATCCACAAGCTGCCTTTTTTTTTGCTAAAATCAACAAAATGGTAAGCTGTTTGCATCCACATCTGCCGCATGTCAAACAAATATGGTCTCAGGCAGAAACGTGGGCAACTAAAGGACGAGGTGTGGCACAAACAAGACACGGCACCGACATTAAAAAGCGATTTGATGGAAAACTCTAAATATTGATTCGATATCGACGGGGCACACTAACCGATGAATACGCACAAACAGAAAGGACATCCGGCGCGGAAAGAGCACCGCTCTAAAACTTGGCCGCCAGGAGTTGACCACCCAGGGAGGAGGTCTATAGGGGAGAGGGAATCGAACAACGGGAAAGTAATGGGAGTGGGTGGAGGGAGACAGCAGATCCGAGGAAAGGAGGGGGGAAACTCTAATGGGAAAAATGGAAAGGGTGGAGTGCCACGCTTTCATAATCCGAAGAGAGGATAATGAAATTCAAACGCAAGCAAAATAAAAATTACCATAATCGGCCACCGCGGCTCGAGCGTGTGTTCCAAGGGGACGAGCATCATGTTTCACTCCTCCCATCCCCACCCATCATCCCCACGTTCCCTCTCCCCTCGGTGAAAGAGGGTCGTCCGCGGACGGAGAGAGAGAGAGAGAGAGGAGGAACTCGCTCGGCCCGGTAGCGCGAACAGAGTTCACGGTCGCCGGCGACCGTGCGAGCGAACGCCGGCGACCCGAGCCGGGTCTCGAGATATCGGCCGCTGGACATTCCCAACGACTCACTCGACGGTGGGGAGGGGAGAGGGTGGGGCGATGGGCTGGGGGATTGAGGGAAGGGACGGAGTGCATTGGCGAACGCGACTGACAAGGGAGAGTGGGGCGGGACGGCAGACCGAGCGACAGCGCCCACACACGCATCAACAAACGCGGTCAGGAATTGTTTACCTCGGCCTTTTCCCGTGAACTCGCGCGGGAAATAAAAATGCCCCGGCCGATCAAGAGGAATACAATTCGCTTCCTCACGAACGCATTCATTTTATATGATTTAAAACTGTTCGACATGGAAGGATATACCCCCCACACGTTCAAGTCCGCGTTATCATGGTTGCCCGTTCCCTACAATTTCACGAATTTATCACACATCAGAATGAGTTCCAGATCTCACGAAAAATCTTGGTTACCGAGCGCGAATTTGACAACACACTCGCTGAAAACATTCTAAGACGCAATATTGGTTCTAAATTAATTGTATCCTATGTGACCATTACTTATTGCCTTTCCGTAGGCAACGTGCTAGTCACGGCAAAAAGGAAGCTGGCTTTATGACTTTTAGTTTCCGGTTGTGAAATAACACTCGATCGAATGATGAATATCATCAGAAAGGGAATGCAATACTTGCTCCTCCCATCGGTAAACGAGGGGAGTCTGGGCGGCCCTACAATTGAATGGTGGATCACACTACAAGATGCACTTAACCGAGATATTTCAATCAAAGCATATCACTTTCACTCGTACACACTCGGGTATGCCATCCATTTGCCATAATTACACGTTTTCTTCTCCCAGTGACTCATTTCTATCATTTATTCCAGTTTCGAAATGGAAAAGATGAGTTAGAACCCCGATTTTATTTTGGGAAACAAAACATAGTGGGTAGATTTGGCAGGCAACAACACGCATACACATACCATATGAACATACGACATTAAAGACCAAAAATTGCAGAGATAACGCTAATCAAACAATTTGATGGCGATGGAGAGGAGAGAAAACAAAGAAACTAAAGCGTGTCCGAGTAGACTTTCCGAGAATATCTGGAGAAACTGCGGGAATCAAGTGCTTAAACGTAAAGGCACGATATGGGTTGCCGTTCTCGGGATTCTTGAGAATAAGCGAGTGGCGAGCAATGACGCGCATAAATGTAATTTGCTCTCCTATGTAGGGAACGGGGAGGTCGCAAATCCCATTTTGACGGAGGCGAGCGAAACACAAATGGGATCCGAGATTTGTGAGAAAAAATTGGTGGAGGGTTGGCACTCGCAAGCGACACAACCAAGAGTTCGAGGTGGATTCGCGCTCCAATCCCACATGTTATTTTTCGATTTATCTCCATCGTTATTTTTCCACTCATTTGAACCAATTCACGGGATTACGAAGCCATAAGAAATGCTTGGCAGGAAGGAGTGGACATGATGTGGACGGCATGTTAACACAGTAGCTTGGAAAGGAAATTCAAAGAGAGCTAATGTGCCCATGCCTATTCTCCGTAGTATTCTTCTACATGGAAGGGGCTCGTACTACACGTCTGGCCCTTCTGTTGATCTCTCCAAGCTCTTTGATGAAGTGAAATGGAGCATGCATATCAGGTACATATTTGGTTTTTGGAGGGACCTGATATAGATTATTTTGCTAGGTGGGGAGTTACAAAATGTTTACTTGATAGTTGTGACCATCTAAAAACCTACCTTAACCGGTAGATTACCTAATAATAATTTGGTTTCGAACTTCACCTTGACTGGTAAAAGAAAAACGAAAAGACTAACTGCCTACGCAGACGTTAGGTAATATTTTTGATATTTCGATGCCATATAGTCGCTACTAAATCACAGGTAAAACGCATGCGAGAAAACAGAGGACAACACAACATTATTCGTGCGTAAATTACAATGCATTCGCATATATCGCAGAGACAAGATCAGAGGCAATGAGAATCTAAATTCTTACAAAAACCACAGAAATGAAAATTATTCGAAAATCCTTCGACAAAACTTCGGGAGACATTATTGCATGGAATTAGAAGTGAAGGTACCAGAAAATATTATAAGATAGAGAATATTAACAAATGCGTATACGAGTAGGAATTGAATAGTCGCATAGCCTGGATGTCACACGAAAGAATCGTGGAAATTGATGGAGAGATGTTTTCGGGCGGTGGATGAGGTGTGATGCAGAGCAATGAAAAGACGGCGGGACAATATAGGAACTGCAAAATAAGAGAATTTTATGAAAGAAAGAGCCGAATCCCTTGAAATAAAGAAGAACTCACAATGACTATAATCAAAAAGAGCTAGCCTCAAGGGACAGAAACACTGCCATTCCCCCCTCTCATCTCAAGAAAAATGAACGCACCAGGAAAGAGATGGAAATAAATAGCGAGCGAATTTGGAACCTACAACACTTTCGATCCGAGCATGTGGACTTCGAAATCGATATCCCGAGCTTACAAACGATAACTATTTTTTCCTCAATGATATGCAAAAGAAATCCGTTATGCATTTCAACACAAGGCATTCAACACTCGATTCTTCCTTTTTGAGCCGCGAGAGCAGCCATCTCTCACTTCGAAGCAACACACGAGTATTAAATTCTTTGAGCACCGAACGATTGACAAACTGAGAGAAGCTCCGCAACTACCATGGCTGCGCACAGAAATCCACCCTCCGCTTGCTTCTTTTTCTCCGTCTAGCGGCGTCGGGCTAGGAGGACCGCTTATACCGCAGAACTTGCACAACTTTCATTCGATCAAGCCTTTACGCTCACAGCAGTTCGCTTGAAAGCGATTCGATTCCCTCGGTGCTGGTATTTACAAATGCTTCTGTTGTCGAGGACATATTTCCCCTACGACGACAAAAACAACGGTCCTGAACAACAACTGACGATTGTTACATCTCTGACGTCAAATAACAGTCCATTCGTAGCCGTGCATTTCAAATGATGGAAACAATTTAAGTCATTTATTAAATTACATATACACTATTGATGCAGACGCTGGTGACGCAAACGATCAAAGGAACGTATACTGCGCGAAAATAATTTTAACTCTTCCGGGTATTTACCCAATCTCCTTCCCGCTAAGCTGACTGAATTTAAACACCATTATCCTTAAATCGCTTAATGTAAAACTGAAAGCGTAACATAAAAGGTGGAGCGTAAAATAAAAATACAAACTTTTATAAACTTTTTGGGAATTTAATCATCACCATATTCTCCCTTTTATTTACAGTGGACGACCAAAGACCATGCCGTTTGTCGTGTTTATTTTACAATATTTCCGTTTTATACAATGAAATAAAACAACGTAACTTAAGTCAACACACCTAACAACATTACATTGTAAATACGTGGAATTCGACAAAAACGTTTGCATAGTCTACAAGTGATTAGTTCGTAGATCCATCAAACACGTATCTTGACCGTATGAGCAATGCAATGGCCAGAGCGTAGCCAGGATATCTACAATACACGCAAAAATTCTTCCGAGTGCCACCACCATCCGAACTCATGACTGATTCAAGTACACGCGAACTAACACCAGAATCCCATCTGATGAATTTCATAAAGCTCATACTACATTCATTTCATATCACGAATATAGATCCCGGATTCTCTTTGCTTCAACCAGGTTTAAAATTAAAAACACTCAACTTCCACCTCAAAACTAGACGGAAACAACCGGGGTTTTTTTTTCCTCCTAACCTCCCGGGTTTTCCCGACGGAAGCAAATCCCCAACTCGTTCCGGCGGATCTCAAACCAATAGAGCGACAGGAGGGCATTCATACGAAGCGCGCTAAATTTTTTATCACCCTCACAGCGAATGTATAACGACGGAAGGACAAAAACGGCGACACACCTTTTCGGCCACTACGACCACCCGTTCATCTTGAGACACGCAGCAGGCAGAGGGGGATGAGAAGAGGGAGGGAAGGCAGGGGGTGGGAGGAGGAGGAGGGTGGGTTGGGCAGGGCGATAGATGAGTTAATTACAGCGGACACATTACGTGGAGCTTGGGAAATTAGACGCGGTGCGCCGGCGGGATAAAAGGGTTGACGGCAAGGGACGGACATGGGGGAAAAGGACTGGGGAGGGGTCGTCTGGGGGTGGATGAAGAGAGAAAAAGCCAACGGGTTGGTGGAAAGAAGGGGTGTGGGCGTTTCGTGGAAGGGGTTAGAGAGAGAAAGGAAAGTACGAGCCAGGTCTAGGAAGAAGACAACGCGATGTGGAAGGCTGCCGGAGGCAAGAGAGACGGGGGAAGGGGAAGAGATACAACTGGGCCGTCGGAGCATGGGCCTGGGAAAACAAACCAAGTCGAGTTTTTCAATTTGAGCTCACGAGCGGGGTGGGTGTGAGAGAAGGAACGTGGGGGTGGGGGGGGAAGAGAAAGGAATAGAGAAGTGGGCGGAGTTTCTGAATCCGCACCATGGCCTCACCTGTGCCCGACCACACTAAAGCCAGAAAGCCCTTTTCTCCCTCTCTCTTGCATCCCCCATCTCCGAAAGCCTCCAAAACTCTCCCCTGCCATTGATGCCTTCCTCCTCCCTCATCGCGCTACTAACACTAGGGTGTGGGGGAGGATGGCGCACACGCACACACAAAACCTGTCCCCGTAATGGATATGGTAACCCACGCAAACGCGGCGCTCTTTGAAAATTCCCCACACGGAAATGATATAACCCCCCCCTTCCACCTGGGACTGCACCGACCGCAGTTTTGCCACCGCTGGCGAAAGCATCGACATCACCGTCGCGGGAGCTGGAATAAACCCAAAAAACGAAGTGTGACGATGTACGGAAAGACGAAAGGAGAAGTTCTATTCATTTTCCACGCTGGGCCGCGAGCACGGCGACCGCCGCCCCGCGACGCGGCTGACCACAAAGGAAGATGTCAGCATCGCGGGTGGCCGCAGTATCGGAATTTCGGGTAGAAGCCGCCGGTTTAAAACGGAAAATAAAAAGCACAGCGAAAACAAAAATCGACCCCCCATCCCCTCCCACCATAGACCTAGCTTGCGTCCGCTCGTCCGACAAACTCGAAAAACGAAACATCGAACCACCTCCTGCGAGAGAGACGCGGGCGCAAGGGCAGACCCTATCCCCGAGCCAAAAACCCATTTATTCGTCTTCGTCCGCCGAATGCGAATTAAATAACGGCTTTGCTCCGAGAAGGGTCGTCTCCGGCGGAAGAAATCACCTCCGGCCCCGGAACAACCCCGACTCGCCACCTACATCCCCGAGGGATGTTTCCTCGACAGTTTTTTAAAGAACAGAAAATACCGCAAGTGGCCAACACCGACGGCGGGCGGGAAGAGGTGAGGTCACCGAACGACTCCGAGACGGAATCCGCTTTTCCCAACCCCGGGGGGAGGAGGGAAGGCGGCCGGCACCTGGTGCCCTCCCTCCCACTCCCACGCCGGAAGACCCTGAGCCAAAAAATCGTCTCCTAATAACCCCCGCAACCGTCCTCCCATTTTATGCCCGAAGTCACCTGAATCCCTTACAGTTCCCTTTCGCGGCTGAGGCTACGATCGCACTGCGTTTCCCCGCCTACTCCACCCGGACACCTTCGCCGCACAGCGACGCAAATTCAGTGCCTCTGCGATACTCCCGTATTACCTTATTGTGCGTGTTCTTCCACTCCATCCTCTGCTTCTACGCACTTCCCACTCTAAGGCGAATTAACCCCTTTAACTCCCGACAAGCCCTAGGGTAAAGCCTCTTCGTTGCTAAAGCGATAACTATGCCCACGTAATCTATTATCGGCAGATATTTATACGAAAAATTAATTTATCAACGGACACTTTCCTCAAGTTCCCCGAAAACTAATTCGCATCGCAATCCCGCGTGTATTTACGCCGCTTGAATAACGCTCATACCTCTAGCCAACAATTCAATGACTAAAAATAGTGAATCGTTTGAATATACAGGACGAGCAAAGTAAAGCAAATTATTCCAGCAAATCGCAAGAACTTCAAGACGCATATTGGAAATTCCTGCTCCAACAAATTCGTGACTACGAGGGTTTGATAAACATTTTCCTGGTATCGATTCTAAAAATCGGATGGGCAGCATTGTTTGCCAGCAGTCATTGCTCCCGATAAGATCAGAATTATTATTGCTGCTTTTAAAGTTGGTTGCTAATGTTTCACAAAAGTCACAATAGCATATATTACTCTGAAAATGTCCAGTATCCCAAGAGGCACCTCCCTCATCAATCACGATTAAAATAGTTTCCTTTTTCATATTCTCCTATTATCCGTGATCTAAAACGGTGACTTCGTTTTCGTCTGCGGCAATGCAATACTGAGAAAGAGACAGCATGATGTTCCAGCAATACCTCACGGTTTTAGTGAGATTATTATCACTACTCGGACCAACTAATGCAGCTCAGGTAATGAAAATCATTCAGGATGATTTCAATAATTTTTTCCTCAACTTTGTGAAATTCAATTTTAATATACTGGTGTACACTCTTGTTCCATAAGATTTTTTAATTGCAGGAGCGGAAGATATTGATTAATCTACCAATAACTTCTACCTCGACTCATTCTTCAACCCAAAACCTCCTGACTGAGTATGAGTATGTGCTTCTTGCTCAAAGTACTCGAGTACGTATTAATTGTACCCGAAGAAAACGCCTTTGGTTTGAAACCTACTTTTAACAATAAAATTTGAGTGAAAACACACAGTGCACTGCAAAATATTATCGAAAACCCTTTACATCAACAATTTTTATCAACCGAAATGATTTTTTTTCATCCTATCGTCACTATCTCACTCATATATCTGCGATAGAGGGGTGCGGAAAAGAAATGCAACAGTGCTACCCAACGTAAACAGGGATTGTATTTTATTCCGGAAAAGCAGTGCCACAAACTCAGAAGCGAAACATGCACTACTAGCGAGTGAAGCTCACCAAAAGGACACTCTTCAAAACAACTATTTCCACGAGTCCAGAAGGTCCTCGGGTGAAGAAAACGCACAACGAGAGAAAAATAAAATTCCACTTGTGTGCCAGGGAGCTGGAGCGGCATGGAACACGAAAAATGAACAAAAAGACTGCCATTAATAGCCCGTGGCACAGTCTTGACGGAAAGGAATACGGAAACACGAGATAACACTGCGGTAGCATTATCCGATTTCGGACGGGTCGGAGGGGGGGGGGGGGATGAAAAACATCCCGGAGCTTCGTGGGCGACTCCTCTTCCTTTTTTTTCCGCCAAACTCCTCACAATGCCGCAATAAAGCGAAGTAAAAGACGGAGCTCGGGAACGGAGGAGAATCCAGAACCGCCTTCCGGAATCGCGACGTTGACGCTGCCGGATCGGGGGAAGGGAAGGGGGGGGGGGGAAACCAGGAGGGGTTGGACAAAGAGATAGAGCTGGGCATAGAAAACAAACGGATGAGGAGAGAGATAAACGATGGAGAAGGGTAATCATGGTCACGTCCAGGTGAGAGGTTAAGACTTTGCCTAGTGCCGCCACCGATGGAAGCTACCCATGCTCTAGAGGTGTTATATAACGTTGGCCTAGGAAGAAGAACATAGGGAAGACATGGAAAATTCTACACAAAAGAATTGCGTGAAATTCAAATCCATTGTGGCGTGCTTACCGACCAGAATCAAATACGAGAAACAGATGAAAAACTAAATACGTTGTCAATACAGGAATGGTAATGGTAGTGCTAAAAAAAAACAATCCTCGTCAACTATCATAACAAATCTTTAACATCCATGCCCTTAAATATTGATGTTCACAATTGATGGAAAATGTTCTCACTTAGAATCAGAAGTGAAATTCGTAACTTCATTCAAAAAGGAACTCGACCCCTTCACAAGTTTTATTATAATTTCTTAAATAATTATAATAATAGTAATATAATAAGATGATTAATTATAATTATTATTATCCCGACTATTCCCTCTGAGCGAAAAAGTCTTAAAAATTTGAACACATTGGTTGGATCTAGATACGTTCGACGAGATGTTAAGAAAGAACGATGAAATAATGCACGATCGAATTTTATGGATCAAATCGCCGGGTTCAATTCTGCACAACAAAAACAGTATACAACACTAAAACAGAAACTGGGAATGATTCAACCACCCAAAACTTCGAAACACCGTCTTCGAAAGTAAGCCATGGGTACACTAACGAACTTTGCCGCGAGCAATGTCAAAAGTGCATTTGGCCATTTGAGGTAGAATTTCCCAGGAAGAGGAGATATGAGGTGTCTTACAGGAGAGGTATAGAAGGGGTGTCTTATGGAACTCAATTCCTCTCTCTCTCTCTTTCCAGCTCGAAATTCGTCAATGAGAGATCACTCTCCGCTTTCTCTTTCGGATGAAACCGAGCCGGGATGTGCTCCTTGCCATTCCACGACACCACCCCACCCATCCCTCCCCGAACGGCCCCAGAAACCCGGCCGTTCGAGATATCCACCCCCGCATGGATTAGAACGGGCAAACGCCGAAAAGGCGGCCCTTCGCCACGCCCTTCAAAGGGTGGGGATTACGGTACCACTCCAAAAGTCTAGGGGCCGTGAGGGGAAGGGAAGGCGGAAGATCTTGAGGGCGGCTCGACACCCTATTCCTACGTCCACTACGAGTTTCGAAAAGAAATTACGCCAGACCCTGCTGCACCCATAGTGCTATTCTATCGGCTGTTGCCTGTGCCCGACCCCAGCAGATAATGGTAATGACATCAACTATCTCTCCCTGGCGTCAAGTGAGGCTACGAGGATGGTGACACGGTGAAGAAGTCATTACTTCAGATTACATTACTTTAAGTGTCACACCCCTACCACCATTAATAAAAATTGACAGTACATAGACGGAAATACTTGGGAAATGGGTGGCCATCTTCCTAGGTAAACAGACATCAGGAATGCAAAACTAGAGATAGCATAAGGCCTGATTTAATAAATTTAATGGTACATCATTTCCACACTCAGTCTTGAAACGTAACATGAGCAATAAATCGTCATGGAAAAATTATTTATGCTTGTATTGCCGTGTAAAACTGAAGGTACTCAATTTAATCATGGCACATGAGCAGTTAAACAGAGGAGATATTCCACAGTTCAGCAATATTAGATGACACGATAATACTCGTCAATGTATCGGGAGAAGCTAAATTTTAATAAACGATAATGTACTATGACAGTAACACAAAATTAATCATATATAGGTATCAATAATGAACTCAATTTTCGAATTTGACTCTGACATAACATAATTAAGTTTTGCAACTTGGAGTACCGAAGTCCCAAAATCAAATTTCGTTAGGTTCAGGCAAATCCCAGGAAGCTACTGGCCAAACACGCGGGGGGGCAATAGAAAAATTTTGAAACTGCAAGGAAAGGATAATCATTATTTAGACAAGAGATCACGCCAATGGCTAAAAACGAAAAAAAAATCATTTCTAAGAAACGGGCGCTTGGATACGCTAAAATCACGGCCAGAATTGGATCAGGTTCAAGAGCGGCTGGTCCCAATTGCCGGCTCTAATCCCAAGGGAAGACCGGGAACCAAGGGAAGGAAGACACGCCACCCTTCCATTTAAACGCAGGCACCACGGACGGCACTCCTCGACGCGCCCATCGCATCTCAGCCCTGCGTCGAATGCCGGATAAATGTGCATACTTGGGCACACATGCCCAACCAAACAACGTTTTCATCTCGCGGCAGGGTTATTTCATTTAAAAAAAGATGCAGGGACCACTCTGCCGGCAACCCACCACCGGCAAGCCGGAGAGAAGAAGTAGGGAGCACCCACAAATATTTCGACGGAAATATGAAAAGGAAAGTATAAAAGCGATAGAAGAAAGTGGAATAAAGCCAAGGAGGGAATATGCCGTCGAAAAGACACCAGCAGACGAACGTTACACGTGGGCTCCCACACAAAAAACCAGACAAATTTCTAAGAGTAGGTTTTGAAACTATGACTTCATTTTCTGCAATAAATGGCGATAAAGTCACTTTAACTGACTGGTGGACATTATAAACCAATTCCCCGTGCAGAATTAGAAAAATCTCATCCTGGAAATCGAGTCAATTTCTCCTCTACGTATGATTATCGAGGCACGAAAAAAGTTTCAAGTTGAACGTCGCCATTCTAAATGATTACTCGTAAGTGTAACATTAATTTCTTTAGGTATGCGGAAAGTGTATCCGCTGTGTGAAAAGATCAAAACGTTAAACACAGACTGAGTAGACACAATTTATGCCACGAGCGCTATTATTAAGTTCCGACTGAATATGTTTCCCTGTTCAGCCTCTATCCATCCCTCATCCCACTCCTCGCCTCTAGTCCCTTCACTTCCACTAGCCATTGAAAATCATGCAAGAAATAATACTGACTGAATATGTTTATGTGCCTGTTCTTACGGGAAGCTCTCCATTGATGTACACTTGGTTTGGCAAAGGAAGACACGGCCAAAGTGCAGGTGTAGCAGAGGGAGAGCGAAAAACATCTTGAGGGAAACGACTTGGGGAGGAAAAACTCCCGAATGCCCCACGAGGATAAGGATGATTAGAAGTGGGTGGGGCCCTGGGAAGAGGCGGTGAGAAGAAAGGGAACGCAGATACAAACGCACACGGTACTAAGGGGAGGAGGTCGAAGGGCGTGGGGGACTAACACTCACTCCCTTCCGCCACCCAACGCCAGGGAATCTTCCCGAATATAAAGATGGGAAGAGTCCCCTTCAAGAGGACGGCAAATCCCCCGCAGGCGAAGTTGAGAGGGAAGCAGGAGATGGGGGAGCTGGGAGAGGTGAAGGGCCTTAACACTTTGCAAAGAGAAAGGGGTGGGAGGGAAGGACGGTGAGGGTGGGGGGGCGAGACCAGAAACAAGAGGGCGTAGGGATGCAGAGAAAGAGGGAGAGAGAGAGGAGGGAAGATATTCCCATTCGCCTCCGACGTTAACCCTGGAGTAAATGTAAACAAAGAAGGTCTGGATACGCCCTCCCGAGTACGAGACGCCCTCCGCGGGAAGGTGGCGAACCGTGGGTGGGGAGAGGCAAATAGACGGGCTCCGAATTGGATGCTGGGAAGGAAGCGAAGGTGTGCGAGCGCGAAGAGGAAGGGGAAACGCGAACAACATTCCGAAAGGAAAAGATACACACGTGAGCACGCGTGTACTTTGTATTAAGGTGAAGGGTAGCGGGGTTTATTGGAAAATATGAAAAAATAGAAACGCGACTATGAGACGACCGTCTATACTTGTCACCTGTGTGGTACTGGTATTTACCCACGACCCGACCACCCCGTCGGCGAGGTGTGAACAAAATGACTAATTACGTCAATGAAATATAGAGGAGAGGTATAAATCTCAACACAAGTTATGACTGGACTTATATAGAGATTCAAGTCACATATTATACTTCCCCATGTGTTAAATAGAAAAATAGGATCTACAATTTCATCACGAACTAGTTAGCTCGTTGTTCAATCATCCAACCACAGATCCTATTAACTCAGATCGATTTCACGAAAGTATAAACGATCTCAAACTAATTCTGAACAAAAACAGAATCATCCTCGGGTAGCATTTACTATTCAGACCGAATTCGGCAACTTCCGTCGGATTAAATACTCTATTAACAATCTGAACACATGCTCATAATTTTTAAAGGGGCCATAGATAACGCCTGAAACAGCCCACAGTGGTTTCAAACAGAATTAAAATGCTCAAATTATTATGTATTAACACTTCGACACCTAAAAATGCATGGAAATCCGAATCTGACTCTTCACGATATTCTCCAACCCCGAATGTGCCCTCGTACTACAAAAAGCAATGCTTTAAAAGCACAAGTAACTATGAAATGGTATGATACTTTTTAGGTGGACATGTGATTAAACCATGTGCTTGCACGGAAAAGAAAATAATACAAGTTTAACAATCAAAAGACGCATAATTGACATTTTGGTTATCCATTTACCACTAATAACAGCAGTTTCAACGAAAAAACCATCGCCTTCCATGTCCTCGAAAATCCTCTGCAAAGAAAACCGTATGGAAACATAGTCCAAGTGTGATGTTAACTCTTTTATTTTCAGCACCCTCTCGTGAAGCATGTCAGGCGCAATTCCTCTAAGGGGGCCGGTGCTTCGACACAAGTGGATGTCGAACAAGACTGGCGAATCGAATCGCGCACCGGACAATTTAACGCGACCGATTTGTCAGCCCCACGCCGACGACGTACGGTGGCGAGGGCTAGAGGGAGGGGTTGAGGGCGTTGAACAAACTAGGAGCTACGTTCACGGCAATCCCTTCCCCCTGCATCCGTCTTACTCGAGCCGACACGCCAACGGCTCTCGAAAGCTTTCCTGTCGCATTCACGGGTGTCGGTCCCCCTTCTGTACTGCCCGGGTTCGCCCCAGGACGGAAAACGACTGCTCGGGAGACTAGCGATGAGGAGATGTTAGGACACGCCGGGATCATCTGATCACGAACCACCTCCGAACTCAACTCCACACATTCTCATTTCAGCCGATGCATTCGCGAGCCTGAGGTCGTATAAGAACGTTGTCGGATCAAAATCAGTGAAAGTTTTACACTAGGCCCTACCCAGTAGTGTCATCGATCACCTTTTACCCCCTTCGTATGCCAGCGATATACCTCCCACCTTTAATTGTGAGCTTAACCAATTTTCTGCTAAGAAATTCATCAATTTTATTCAATATATGTAGGTTAAGCTTTAGAAAAAAAAAACAGGAAAAGCATACTTTTCCCTCAAAACGCTTACAATATCACTAAAAACCGAAATAACCACCAGTAAAATTAACGAAAAAGACTAAGAATCCCATTTAGTCAAGCATGATTGGGAAAAATTAGGACAAACTATCACAATAATAGAACTTAATAAGCCATGAAATATGACCAGATAATTAGATCATTATAAGGCAGCAGTTACCATTATAGTTCCC
Organism: Hetaerina titia; assembly: GCA_037158775.1. Classification (NCBI taxonomy): domain Eukaryota; kingdom Metazoa; phylum Arthropoda; class Insecta; order Odonata; family Calopterygidae; genus Hetaerina; species Hetaerina titia. Next base: position 96,519,003 of record CM073769.1, on the reverse strand, counting down.
TAACTGTATATATGCTTTAAGTAGCTTAGCAATGTGACACTATTGCAATAATTAAGGTGGAAATAAATAACAGAGATGCTAAAACATCAAAATATTCGATTTTATAACAAAATCTGAGCTATATACAGTCTGTGTCTTTTCAAAAAATAATATTAACATGAACTACTCAAGAATAAGTGGTCCCATATATCGTACAGAGGCAGAGGTATTATGCTTAAAACAGCCCATTTCCTTCCGAGGCAGGGAACCAGAAGAAATGTTTGAGTACCTAGGTTACACTCGTTAGCGTAACTGGAAACCATTTTTAGTTGCCATCCCTGCTACTAACGAACACAAATGTAAAATCAATGGAGTAATATTCAAAATTTTTAATTTATGCGAAGCAACGTCAAGTACCCATATTTTATAATAAAATAACTTCTCTAGATCTCAACCATTTAGGCGAATCTTCAGCATATAATGCAAGTCTGATGAGGAATGTCAGTTGCATATGAGCCATAGTGGTGGCTGGGTGGTACCACACATGAGCTGGAGGGGACCAGCTGCTCGAGTGAGGGGCGGGGGAAAAATGAAAGTGGGAAGACGGAGGAGGAAGAAGAAAACCCAGGTGGAGTAATACCGGATGAAGAGGAAAAGGGCGAATTGGTCCGCGAGGAGGGAGCGACATAAAACCCGGGAAGGGAAAAGCAAAAAGGGTTGTCGCGAGACGAGGGATGAAACTCTGCGGCACTTTCCCGGAGAGAGTGAGAGGACGATGGCAGCCAGAGACGAGTGAGGAGAGCCTGCGGGGCACAATTTTTGAATGTGGCCTTGGCACTGTGACATTCAAACCTGGGCGAATGGGTAACCCTTAGCTCCGATTTAACGTCGAAAGTAAGAGTTCGTTGTAATGTCATCCGAATGAATTTCACGTGGCCCGGTGGCCGCTGTCCGCGATCACAATTCAAGGGCAGCCATTGTATAAGGGGGCGACCGACAAGCCGGTTCGAGACTGATGGCTCAATTGGCAAGCGTGCAAAAAGCCGTTTCCCGAATGGACCCGGTGGCAAACTAGAGACGGCAGCAAGGTGTTCGGACACAACCACGCACAATATACCCTGCCGTCGTCAACTCAAGCGGCAGGTGGGTTCCTGAAAACCGTTACGGCGGGTAACCAAACCGGACTGATTTCAAGTAATTTGCCCCCGAGGCCAAACGTTTCAGATTCACGCACAGTCGCCGTTCAGCAAGAAGGTTGTACTTCGTGACAATTTACAAAAGCTTGTAACAAACGAGTGCGACAAGAAAAAAACTAACGACATAATATCGACGAACCTGACCCGATGAAGCACTTTCGAAGGCGGGACTAAAGCCCCGAAATCGAAAGATGCTCCGTTTGATTGCGTGGACATTTCTTCTCATGCCATATCATTCTCACTTCGACGAGATAAAAATTTTTCGTCTATCTGTCATGATCCCTAAATTCAGCAAATGAAATATTAAATTATATATATAATTAGCAACATGTCTCCTTTCGTAAAACGCCGCTACGGAGGTCATTGTTACGCCAACGTGAAAACAACAGTCATAATGCAGATGACAAAACACAAAAATGATACCACGACAGTCGAGAATTTAAAAACATGTTTCATAAGGCTTCATTCTATGGTAAAGACGGGCGTGTGTTATTTTACGTGCATGGCTTAAACCGCTTGCATACACGACTAGCGCGGATATGGTCGTTCAAAATCATTAGCTAAAAAGGTTTCCTGGATGTGACTATGCAATTCAATTCAAATGAACATTGTCGACGAACACAAGTCTAATTTTTATGAAAAACCTAGGTTATCAACAAATCTACTCAAATCACTCATTACCATCGAAATACTACATGGCCAGATCACAACGAATTACTGTCACATAATGACGATAACGATAAAAAACATGGACAAAAATAAACAAGTTTTGTTATGCAGCAGTTGTACTAACAGGCAACGTTTTGTTTAAAAAACTCAATTTACAAGATTATCCACCACGTGGCGCTCTCAGGAGTAATCATATTCAGTTTGATTTAATTTCGTTCCCGACAACACCGATACACTTCGCACGAGAGCACGGCGAGAGGTTTGTGAAGAGCGGCGGAGAGGCTGCAAAGAGAGCAGAAAGAATAATAAAAAAATATAAACCTTGCCCGTTGGAGGCACGGAGAGGGGGAATTCCGTGAGACAAAATGCGAGCCGAAAATCTGGCGAAGGGAAAAGATGGGAGCAGGAGGAGCAGCAGTAGGTAAAGCGCCCACACGCCGCCATTTCCGTAGCAACGGAATCTCGTACCCCGGCACCCGATGGGAGGCATAATACATACGGGGGTGGGGGGGGGGGAAAGAAGCCGGGCGAGAAGCGACCTTGAAACGCGTCAAGGTTGAACACGAGGTGGGCTGAGAGCTTACGAGGGAGAATGGGAGAGGGTGAGGGTTGGGAAAAATATCACGACCGAGATAGGATAGAGCGGGAGTCTACTTCGCCGGGCGGAAATATTCCATTGTGCTGCGGCCGCGTCACCGATTATGGAGGCGCGCGACCCCCTCCCCTCCTCTCTCTTTTCTCAACCTTCCGTGGCCTCTATGACAAGGGGTCGGGATTTCCGAAATCTCCGATCGACTCTCAAGCGCAGCCGGGAGTGGTGGGGTGGAGCCCGAAAATAAGAATCAGTCGCGAGAGAACAACTGATCGCCCTTCTCGGGGATGGAGGAACTTCCACGTTGCGGATGCTAACCGTAAAAAGCGTTCGCCTAACAGCCCCCACCACTGACTTGTTCAGCCACACTCCTCGAATGAAAAAGGGACGAATCGATCACATTGCCAGAAAAATTAATCTGGTGGAGCGGGCACATTCCTAAATCGATGCCTGCGTAATCCTACACACTAGAATCTCCATTCTCATTGTAATGATCAATAACAAATTACGAAACAATAAAAAAATTCATTCCAAATATTAGTAATAATAATGATATCGGCTTTATTCGGGCGACATCGACACTGTGGCTGTCTCTTCTTCCATCTAACCCATCGTCAAATACAGTCAATAGATTGACGATTTAAAAAAAAATAAATTATTAAATAAAACGCCAATATGAAGATTTTCCACCAAGTTACCCCAGAAACTGTTTTATTTACATTCAATTGGAATTAATTATAATCGAGTGCTAAATAATATAAAAAATTAACAGATAATGAAAATCGAATGACAATGAATGTACGAGTCTAGAAAGACACGAAAAACTGTGGGAAAAACCTAAGGAATAAGACTTTTATCCTTGACGAAAAAAACCCACTGCAGGGAAACACGCACACACCCAACATGAAGGGCTGTGAGAAAAACCTGCGAAAACCTACAGATAGATAATGCTAATGTAATATTCGTCAGATACAAGAGCAAAAAAAAACAGACAACTAAATAATTAATGCTTTACTCATGGATGAAAAACGTAAAATTATAAAATTAACCTTAGCCTTAAAAGCCTTAGCCTTAAAAATTAACGCTGCCAATTTAAACTGCCAATTTTAAAAATCATGTTGTCTTTAGAAATACTAAAATTGTCAAGGGATTTCCTCGTTGACATTTGTACAATACATACATACAATACAATTGACATTTGTTTCTAGGCAAACAACGGAATTAAATGATTTGTAAACAAATTTCAACGGTGATAGATGTTCATTATGGTGGATGCAAAATGTAGTTTCAATTCATATTTCCTTACGTTCATTTCCCAAGAAGTGGAGCCTATTTCTAAACAAAGCCACTATCCATCCATTATCTCATGTGAATCGGCAATTTCGTGCAGTACATTTCTTCCACACGATGATTTGGAGTTTTCTAATCACAAGTTTAACGAGCATGTAACAGGATTAAGTATTGACGGAAGTAACACAAATGAATGTATTCCGTGTCAACAAAGCAATCAGAAAACAAACTTAATACTTAGGAATTTTTTCCCTTCCATTAATTAAAATATTTCCATTGCTACAATGACTACTATTACCGTATAGGTCTCATAAAAACAATGAATGTTGCAATTTAAAGTGGCTTCGTAAGCCATTTCCCACTCAAATATTAAAATAACTATGCTCAGTATTTTCGGAATATTGAAATCTTATTTCAGGAAAGAACAGTGTAGTGTGTCAACCTCAGCGTCAGCTGTGTCATCGCGTGCCAAACAGACGCTCGCACCATATGACATACGAATTCCTTCCTCTTGCCGTTTGAAATTCCGAGAACTTCACTTTAGTTTAGGTACACATAGGCATAAGCACCAAGCAACCACGCCATTGGGCCCTCAATTCCTCTCACAGGATGGGATTCCGACGGTCTCAAGAAGGTTTGGAATATTTTTCGGATATTTTAGACATCGACCAAATCAACGGATTTAATTCGGCAGGGGAAAATATTAGCAGAGCAAATCCGTCAAGATACATTACGAGTACTTGAACAGAAGATGCAGCAAACTAATCTACGAAAAATCGACGCCCACGCGACGGGGAGAAGAGCCGGAAGATGTGCGGACGGAGTCGAGCGGTTGAGTACCAGCGAAACCAGCCTCACCGTGCGGCCACATATAAGCCAAGGGATTGATGAGACGTGAATCTCGTCCAAAAATAAAAGTGCAGAAAAGAGGGGAATTCCGACAGATGATTACGATGGGATCAGCGGCGTAGGTATCGGCGAAGGATTTTAATCCCCGAAAAGAATTCAAGGGCCACATTATAATTTTTTTTAGTTGCGTTAAAAGATTGGACATCAAGTGAGAACATAAAATAAACTGAATTATATGTAAAACGTCCTAAAATTAACGTGAACAAATAGCTCAACGAAGCATCTTCACTTACGAAAAAAATGAGAGCAGTAGCATATTAGTGATACTGGGAAATATTATCAAACAAATAAATTCTATGGCACAAGAAATTATCTTGAATGATATTCGAATATATGGTTGAATAAGAGTGATTATTAAGGTTAACCAAAAAAGAACAGGTGAAATCATGCATTTAATTATTGGCTCATTTAAAGCAACAGCACTGGATACTCGCTGAAAAGCATGACTGGACGACTTCCCTTGTCTCAGATGCTTATCGAACTAGATACTACAGAAATACTTATCGAAGGAGATGACTTCATTGCCATCATTTGCAATACTATGAAGCCAAAATTCGGTTGTGGTTAATAGCAGACAGAAACAACTGGTCACCCTTAAAGCCCGAATATCCCGCCACCTCACCCACCCACCCGATGTGACAGAAGCGACAATTGTTAATCTTCAAATGGTCGTATTAGCGCCTAAAACAAGAACAATCCGGGCCTACTGTTTATCACAACTTGCAAGCTTGGAATCACAGGACATATTCTAGCCAATGACTTGTCGTGGCGCGGTGAGCCCATTCTGAAGCGGAGAAGACTGAGAACGGAATGAAATCTTTCCTCGACACCATCTCCCATCTCCCTCGGGGACACCACCACCGATTTCAGCAGCACAAACGCCGTCGAGACTTAGCTTGTGCGCCCATCACCTCCATGGAGAGACCTCGAGGCGTCATGTGAAAAATAGGGGAGAAAACTCAAAAGAATTCACATGGAGCGAAGCATTGTCGCGGAGCTATGCGTCTCGATAAACATAACCGGTGGGGCGGAGGGAGCGAAGGAGGTAGGTTGGGAGGGGGGGGAATTGAAGGGGGTGTGGAGGAAGAAAAAGGTACACTCCTCACTTTCTCGGTGCTAATGACACAAGCCCGCGAGGAGATGGAGCGCGCTGGGGGAACGGGCGGAGGCGCCGCCAGCGGCGAAAACCACAACCACTCACCGTGGTGAATCACGGTAAGTGAAGGGAAAACTGAATGTTTCCGTGAACACAAGGAGGGCGGGCAGGAAGTAAAAAAAGAATTCGACGCGGGGGCAGAGAGGGAATGTGAATGGGCAAACACTCCTCCCCCAGCTTCATGTACGTGGAAGTAATGAGAGTAAATGAAGAAAAACCATCACTCAAACGACGACTCAAAAAGGGGGGCGGCTTTCAAAGCGAAAGACAATGTAACAATCGCTTATTCCGCATCTTGCGCTCGGATGTTCACTCGAGTCAACGCTCTGGTTGCTGACCACCGATTACGAAACGAAGAAGTTACTACATTGTCTCAAGCAAGTACTCTCACGGAAATTGCAGCCAAGCACAAGCAATCAATCCAAAATTCACTTCGGGCAGCATTTCGTTCAACTACGTTCACGTGAACCTTACTTGAGAATTTGATGTTAAATCAGCAACATTCCAAAGCCGCGATATAAATTCGTACCGCAATTTAATTCGATTAACTTTGGGTTAGTTGACTATTATAGCCCGAATTTTATGGACTTCTACGCACATGCATGTATGCTAACAAAATATATTTTATGAACAGGAAATCATTAAAAAATTCTAAAAGTAGGATTAATAAATAACCCAACTTCAACGACACCCGAATGAGTTCTTACGTAATTTCTTAATATGCACGAATAAATGAATAATCCACTCAATTCAATCATCCAAATTGAATTTCTTGGAGAATGAAAGGTAGTAGAATACACATCGCCCTGCCATAAGCGGACCTAGTCAAAGAGAGTCCTACGAGAACGAATAAGATGTGTGTATTACCCTATATAAAATTCCCCATTTGATAGACAAATTACGATACACGCCCGAGTTCCTTGCATCCATCAAATTAAATATCGAAAAATACTTATTGGAAAGTCAAAATTATGAATAATAATGACTTGGTCCCCAAACGAATTCTCTGTTGAAATTATTTCTTTCCTTAACCGCGAAAGCACACGTTTTCCGATGTAAACAAATTTTATATGAAAGCCCTCTAACTACCGCGGATCGGTCAACCTCCCTCTCCAGGGTTAGCTAGAGCGCTAACTAACCCCCACCCCCCACATACCCTAAAGATTCCAAGCACCCCTTCACCATCCACCTCCCCCGCCAAAACTCCCGCACGCATTAAACTATCCATCTTTCACGTCACTGGCCAACTCGTGTGCTGTCCGGTTCCCGAACCCGTCCTCCCCGAACTCCTTGACCGGCAGGGCCTCCTACCCTTCCTCTCCCAGCCGCGTGGTGCTGACAGCGGCGGAAGCCGAGGGGCGCGCGCGAGCGCTCGTCTTTCCGCTGAGGTTTGAACGTCACATGGACGGCCGGGTAAACGCCCCAGCTCCCGAGCACAAAAAGGGTTTTCATTTCGCCAGCACGCACACACACGGGGTAGACCGAGAGGGTGGAGAAGGGGTGGGCTCATGGTAAAAACACGGCCATATCCTTCGCGAGTTCCTTTTACGAAAAATCATGATTATGAGGTCGATTTCAGAATTATAGCATGGGCAAATTCTAAATTTTCGTAGGTACGGATACAGGTGTATATTCCGACGTCCAGCCATTCAGATGAGGAAATAGACGAAGTATACGAACTACTGGAAGAGGTTCTAGGAACAGTAAAAGGAAAAGAAAACCTCATAGTATTGGGAGATTGGAACCCTGTTGTCGGCGAAGGGCGAGAGCAGACTGCGACATAAGAAGATGAAGAAAGAGACGCAACAATCCAGGTGGAACACAAAGATACTGGAAGAAAAGAGCGCAAGAGAAAAGTTCACCACGATCGTCGAACGTGAAAGAGGGAAATTAATGAAAATACCATCACCGACGGTCAATGGAAAGGAATGAAGAATATAATTACCAAAACTTCAGATGAGCTCCTTCTGAGTGAGGAGGAAACACCTAAGAAATCATGGATTACAGTTCGACTAAGAGGTCTCATTGACGAAAGAAGAAAATACAAGAATCCAAGAAATTAGAGTGAAAAAGAACTCCAGTAACAGTGGCGGAACAGAATATACTGCTTTTGAAGAGTCACATTTTTCACCACCAACAAATATATACATATTATATAACCCTTCCAAAATGTCAACATAATGGCCATTATACTCATCAAATCCGACCCAATATGCAAGCTGGGGTGCAGAAAAAAATGAGACTAATGTACAATGTACTCGTATGGATGTACGATGTACGCGTGCAGGCCGCACGCATCCGTCACTGCCCTGCAGAAAGAGGGAACGGCGACAACATGCAATTCGATCGAATTAGTACCTTTTGAATAAAACATCATCTCAACATTAAGTTGGCTTGAGCACCACGATGGTTAATTAAGCCGCTGTTTAACGTGAGTGTCACTTTTAATTTCGTCCACCTGATTCCCACTACTTGAATATTCAACAAGTCCGGAGACACCACCGAAATGCTGCATCAATCCGGAGCAATCGATACAATTGAGTATCCTTTTCAATCGCCTCACTCTGGCCTCTTTCAATCTCGACGAACTAACCTGGAGATCGACGCGCTTTCTTCACCTTTCTACGCCCACAAACTATCGTTCGAGCACTCAAAAGGAATGCACAACAAAAAGTGCACACCCATTACTTAGCGTAAAGCGAGAACGGCTACGAGCAACCAGTTGAAAGGAGGAAGGCCTGCAGTCCGCATTCCTTAATCCGATGGGCGATTGCGAGCGAAAGGGATCTACATTACTCAAACGACCACTCGGCGTCTCACTCAAAAGGGAATTTGAAAACATTTAACGAGTCACATGTGCTCAACTTCCATCTCCAAATATTCCTCCGAACAGAGCTCCAACATGACCAATGGTGTGTTTTCTGCAGAAAGAAGCACGCTCGGTATGAGAGGACGTTTTACGGACCGATGAATTTTCCAGACACGGGTAACTAGCCCCACTTTTCACCCCTATATGCCACGTCAAGATTACCAGCACGCGACAAAGGAAAAGCCGATTTCAACCGAACGCTTTACCACGCTGCGCTTGAGATTCATCTTCTAAGGAGAACAACCCACGAATATTCACCAAACAACCATTCTAGTTTCCACGCCATCCCGTAAAATCATGTCAACGGAGCCTGCCACCCAGTTTCCATGTCGCGAGTGGATATCGCTCCCGCGACAAAGCGGGTTGAAAAAATATGCATTGAAGTCGCTGTTCATACACCATCCAAGTAAGTACCAGGACCGAAGACAAAAGCACGGTCCAGGAAAAATGGGAACAACAATTCCCCGACAAGAAAAAAGGCAGGGCGTTCGTTGGGAGACCTCCCGAGAGCACGAGACACGTCACGTCGACGAGGAAGAAGGCGGTCATACGCGCGGATCGCATTCCTCGAGCTGTCGCAAAAGGAGAGGGCACGCCGAAACGAGGGACGAAGAAGCAGCTGAACATTGTGAAGGGCACGCTTAGGACTTGAGGGGATGGGTGGAGGCAACAGGGAGAGAGGGGAAGAGGGGGCATGGGGTGAGAAGAGCCGCCGGGGAAGAAGGAGGAGGGGTGTGGTGGGGCGGGTATTGGAAGGGCGGAGTGGGAGGAGAACCGTGTCGTCAGCACGGAAAGCGGAGGACGCAGATGATGTCAGCGCTGACGCCACGGCGCAGGAAGAATCAAGAAGGGCAAGAAAGACAACGCGGTGCCGGGGCGCTTTGTGCGCCAGCGGCAACACTGACGTTTTTTTATCCTATTTCTAGTTACACACGCCTTGTCAATCACTGCGTCGTTCCTCCATTATGAGTTTGCAGCAAAATTTAGTAGGATGATAAGAAGCATTGACAACAAATTCTAAAACATTGTTTTTCTAATAACTGTTCAGGGATTGAAAGCTATTTTAGTTTGCATTTCAAGCTTTACGCGTGACAAACAAAGGCACTTAAATGCATCAGTGCTGAATACCACCCTAATTTCACAAATATTACCTAATCTTGCGATATGAGAGACTTTTTCGCAAGGCTTCCTTTGAAAGATACTCCAGTCTGGAGGTGTCCCATAAATTTTGCGCCGCTTTCAACCCGTTACTTAGGCTTACACAGCCAACACCATCCCGCAAACGGCTTGACTCCAATTACCTTCGACCTGCTCGCTATGTAATAGTATATTTTTTTTGCAATTCTAGCAAAGTTAAAACATAATCACGCAGCAACCTATGATGGATCATTCATAAATATTGCATAATACTATTTTCGTAGATTTCGCTGTAAAACACTGCACCTAATACGAGTATACAATTAGAGTGTACGCCTGATTCGCCAATCCATCCGAGTAATCACCGTGGAAATGCCCGTGGAACCCTACCAGCATGGCCAGCCAAAATGATTGCCCTAGGTGCTACTTTGGGCACGCGTGCCAGGAGCTCGCCACCCCAGACCTAGGACGTTCCTCGCCGCCACGTGATAAAATTCCATTGAAATTAGATGTAAATACGTTAGAAAATACTTTTTAGTAAGGTACGAAGTACATAAAGCATGATGGTGGGGCCCGCTTTCTCAGAGAATGCAACAGAGTCGATTACTAACCAAAAATACATAACGAGTGTTACACGAAAATATTTATCTTTGCGTTAAGATATATCCGATCAGTTAAACAGTAATGCACTGGATTTTCAAAAATATTCATATTTCGGTAACTCAAATTAAAATTACCTAATTAAGAATTAATTAAAAAGTATTTCATTATCCATATGCCTAATGCAATCTTGATAAGTCAGAGAATTGGCTACCACGGGATTGACGAAGAGAGAAGGAAGAGGGGCGAGTATAATGATGGGGACGGACAGGTGGATAAAGAAAGAAGAGGGAATCAAGGCGAAATTAATTCAGGGAACGGAATAACGGAGGACGGGTGAGAGGGGATGTGGGGGGAGGGAGATACGGTGAGGAACGGAGAGAGGGGAAATGGGAGAGAGAGAGAGAGAGAGAGAGAGAGAGAGAGAGAGAGAAAGAGCGGGGCGCCTGGGAGCGAATATAATAACGCACTTGACAGCCTTTCATTCTTTGGCCCGAACGAGTGGAATTAAGCCCACCCGTTCGTGGGAAAATGCTTGTTGCTGGAAATGGAGAAATACAATTATAAATATTACCCACTCATTACCATCTCACTTCCCCTACCAACCGGCCCCCAACGCTGTGGAGGGATTCGAACACAGACACGCATCATTCGGTTTTCTCGGCGACGCTGGATTGAGGAGGGGGGGGGGAATAGAAAATTAAATCCATCGCACGCACCCCCAGAAATTCTTTTCGTCAATAATTTATCAACCATTCGCTTCGGAAGTGCGGTCCCAAAGTCGTGACGAGAACCCAGCCGTCTTGATTGCAGAGACCGGAGCCTTTAATCCCCCGCGTCGAATGAAGACGAAGGGCGACACTCGGGTGTGGTGGTGTCAAAAGCGAAAGCCGCGTAATTTCGACGCGTTGACTCTAGGGGGAGGCTCCAGGAATCCCGCTGAACTTCGGAATTAATGATTGGATTGAAAGATGATCGGTTCGCTAAACGCTAACTCAGCCGCCACCGCCTGACCGGGAACGGCGTAATCACCGCCTTCCGGAGAGCAACGCCTGACATTTATTTCGGCAATTATTCTCCACTCCCACCACACACGACCCCAAACACCTCTCGATCAAATCTGATGCACTAAGCATCACCTTTGAGGCCACCACCGCCAAGGGTTTGCGTTGGTTTGCGTTAACCTCGTTGATGTTAACCTGTGTAACTCAATGACGGCGCGTGGCCGGGGCGCTTTGTGCGCCAGAGAAACTTGCCGCCTCGGATTTTGCACAACATACCTTGACGCTCAAATCGTCTAGGGCGGGGTGGTAGTACGCCGTCTCCACTGAGAGCATGTCACTCACCTGCAAGAAGAAGAGAAAAACAGGAATTAGTCACGTTACCGTGGCACAAACGCGCGCGCACACACACACAGAATACGACAAAGATAGCATCCAATTACCAAAGTAATCTTTTCAAAAGCCCACGACTCGGAAAAAAAGGCAAATAAATTCGCGGGAGGTGCAGCGCTTAAGCGCCCCTCCCCCTCCATTAATTGAATATGCCAACATATAGATGTACTTGGGAAAAGGAAAGAAAGCAGGGTTCAAATCGCGGTTATTTAATCGAAGAAAATAAAAACGTTAGGCTCAAGAGGGCGAAACGCTATTGAGGGACGGAGGGATCGTGGGGGAAGGGAGTTGGATGGAAGAAAAGCAGGGGAAAAAAAATTAAGAAGCTGAGACACTCTCGGGGAAGCGGTAAGTAAAGCGGAAATAGTTTCCACAAAATCCTATCCGTGAGCATCCGGACAAAAGAATCGGGCAAAACTTTTTCCCGAAAGTAATTTGCAATTCGATTCGTTTTGATTTAATGCGACTTCAGGACGGAGGGGCTTTGCTTGGAAATAGGAGGGAGAGGAAGAGGGGATTGGGGACGGGCAGCCGCTGCTGAACGGGAAAAGAGAAAGAGAGAACCGGAGGAAAGAAGCCCGACGAGGGAAGAGTAGACGGACGAGAGAGAGAGAGAGAGAAAATGCGGAGAGAAGTGAAGTGGGTTGGCATTGGGAGGGGGTGGAAGGTGAGCGTCGGAGACAAAAAGGAGAGCTGTGTCCCGGGAACGAATCCTTCCTCCCAAAACCCATCCCCCACAGTCAACCAGCCCCTTTCTTTTTTTATTATTATCTCGGGCAATATTTTCCTTCCGAAAGAATGCAGAGAGCGCTGGAGCATGCTCAATCCTCAAAGGGATTCGAGGGAAGAGTCCTCGGAATTGAAAACTTTTATCGGACTAACGCCACCACAGGAGACTTCTTAATGAGGGGATGGAGAGGGGTGGGAAGGGGGCCGGAGTGGGAGGGAGGGGGGTGCGGAGAGACGGAGGGGAGAAAAGGGGATATAAAAAGTGGTAAAGTGGGGTGACGGTGAGAGAAAGGGACGTCAGGGAAACCACGGCGGAATAGGACGAGGAGAGAGAGAAGGGGGAGAAAGAGAACGAATGGAAGGAATGAATGAAAAGTTGAAGAAGGGTTGGCCAGGAGAGGCACTGACTTCCACGTCGTAAGCCCGAGATCTTCTCCCGCCAGTTTTGGTTACTTTAATAGCTATTTCCTTCCTCATTGGTAAATCATGTACTGACACCTTCTGGCAGGCCATGTTGGATGAAACGCAACATTAAGAACCCTATGAGCCTTTCCCTCATCGCCGTTGGAAACGAAAATCCACAGCTCCTGGATGGTCAGCGGCACAGCAAACTGTTTTTTTCCGCCAGTCAATTTCAGCTTCCCGAGTTGATATCTTTCATCACCTACTGCTCGTTATTGAACCCCGATCTGAAATTCTTTCCATCAATTATTCCTTCCATTATGGCCATCAACCTACTATTGAGCTTCAGAACGGGCCAAAAGAGTTTCTCTCGTCAGTATTTTTCCATTAGAGTCCACATCCGAAGAGTTTCCTAATTAGTCACGCGGTTTTCTATCTTAATGTTTACCATTCTGCTCACGCAAGCGCAGCCGTGGATCCTAACCCGGCCTCCTGAATATCCTAGAAAAAATCATGGCGTGGTGCCATCGAATAACGAAGGCCGCGATGCGATGCGATTGCGATGAACGAACTAAATGCCTAGAGGACGTCAGGCACACAACCACACCACGACGTTAATTGATTTCGCTATTTTTAACACTTTGAGAATATTATATTTTATACTTTGCTACACTATGTATTAGCTTCATCCTTGTCATCCTTTTCGGAACGACGGCATTTGAAATATCGCAACGCAACATCGGGATGATGCGAGGCGCTTCTTACGACGTCGCAACGTGTTTCCACATGAACATCGCCCACACAAGTCGAGTCAGGACCAATGCATAGAAGGACCTCGAAGAATAAAAAGGAAAGGGAAATGCGAAGACGAAACCCAGCTAAACATCTCGGGGAGGATCGGGAGGACAGAAAGAGAGAAAAACTCGGTGAGAGAAGTTATTGCGGAGAGGGAGGGGGGCGCGCGAGAAAGAAATGAGTAAGTCGGCGCAAATGAAGCAGGTCGCCGGCACCGAGACATTAACAAGTGAACTCGGGAGACGGCAGCACGGGGGGGTGGTGGAATGATGGGACTTTATTATGAGTTTGCGATGCTCGGGAGGGCATTGCGAGGGGGAAAAATTGCGCCGACCGAGTGAATACGTTAACCGTCCGTGCTTCCCGCTAGCATTAGAATATAACGCGCTAGTGGGTGGGAATCTAGACCCTTGAGCTCCCAAGTCTCATCGAGTCCTCCGAGTAAGGGGAGACAGTATGGGACGGGAGGGGAGGGGGCGTGCCTCCTAGGAGGCGGTTCCTCAAGGGCGCCAGACCCCTCTGGCCGCGGTTCACGGGCTATAATCTGTGAATCCTTTAAGTGCAGCGCAAGATATTTCTTCGTTTAAAATCCCTGGCCGCGAAAGAAAATGAAAAACGCACGGCTGTGGACTTGAGTGAACAAGAAGTGAGTTATTAATAAAGCTTGAACATTCCAAGCAGGCCATTTATGCCCAAAAAAAACCTCATTGCACATAAATAGAAAAGGGTCACATTAAATGTCGAAGTAATCATATAAAGCACTTACCACAGCAAAGCAGTCCCACATATATAATCAACAAGTAAATCTCCAGCAAATGAGATTTCTATTGTTAAAATTAGCGCTTAAATTGAAAATATGACGCCCTGGCAACCCTATACCTCCTTAATTTTGACGCAAAAAAATGTTTAATCTTATTTACGGGGGAATCTCAAATGATACGTCTTCCCTATCCGCCAAGACTCATTATAAAATCATAAATTTCCCTTCCTAATTCCCCGAATCCAATTCGGGACACGAGATCCCCATTCCAAAATTTCCTATTACCCTGTTCATTCTTCCATCTTAAGGAAGCGAAGACACATGAATGAGGGATGGAAATGAAAAAGAACATAGCTCCAATATCACGCCAACCGTTCGGGAATTGGAAAGAGTCACTTAAGCTCATTATGTTATTAAAAGATCGCCAACCCATCGATCGAGCCCTCTACAACTTCGGGAGGGAGGAAGTCACCGATAGTTCGCCAGCAAAAAAAAAAAACACGTCGGAGGCAGGTGAAGGTTGGAATGAAGGAAACTGTGGTTGGCGAAAATAATACATCTATGCAGATATACACACACACACATATATATGCATATATATCAGTCCTAGGTAATCTTGTGATGAAGAAGGAGCCCAATTTCGTCGAAATTATCAAGAAATAACGTGCGAGTGTTCCTTTTACGTGTTCTTATACTGTGTGTTGCTGTAAAAGCATACACAAACACACATATAGTGCATATATGTATGTATATGTATGTATATATATACATATATGTATATATATATACATATGTATATATATACATATATATACATATATATATGTGTGTGTGTATGTGTATATATATACATATATATGTATATATATATACATATATATTATACACACACAAACAAACATACATACATACATATAAAGTATGTACAAATTTTAGAAATTTATTTTGGCATGGGATGACATTGGCGTCTCTCAGTGAAAGTGTATGGGGCGGGAAGGGTTGGGACATTGCGGAGAGAGAGACGGGGATTTGTGGTGCATGGAATTGACGGCTGAAATACAAGGAGGGCCCTGGGAACGGGGGCGGGGGTTGCGAGGTGGGCGTCGGCAGGGGAAAGGAGGGAGAGGGGCGGGCGGTTAGTCGAAGCGGAGAGGTGTTTGCCGAAAGATGGTACCATCGCCAGCGGGCGTAATCCTGAAGTCTTGCCGTCGAACGTCGGGCGAAGAGAGAGAATAGCTAGCGTCCTTGCGGCTGAGGAATGCGGTTCCGGTGCCAACAAGCCTTTTGACGCCCCCGCCTCCCTCTCTGCCAAAGAAACTTCTCCAGCTTCCCGAGAGATTGTCTCAGCCCGCAATTCCTACCATTCCCTCCTCCTCCATCCTCCCCTCGCCTGTCAACCTGTTTAAATTGCTCAAATTTGCCGTTTTGGCCCCGAGGCATTAAAAAAAGGTCTTAAAGCTCCCACGACTTCATTCGGTATCATCATTACGAAAACCTCGGCCTTGTTTACCTAATTTGTAAGTTACAAGAACGACCCATGTTGGTATCCACGAATCATAACCCCTCACTTTTTTCGACTAAACTAAATGTTTCGACAAAAATTAAAAAACAATTACTTTCGCGAACTGAGCAGTTCTGACGCGAATGTAATGCTTTCGTGAAAGTGATTGGACTTTCGGAATAGTGAAACGATGCCACTCATAGCCAGATGATGTGCCTATATCATGAGCAAAAACAATTTTTCTAGCGGCATGGTCCTCCAAGGCCAATGAATTAATCTGTGCCTCGATCCTTGTCTCGAATTTTTATCTTTAAAAGCGTTAAAAAAAATTATAATCCTTCAATAAAACTTTTTTTAGGTTCCTTAGCGCAAAAATATAGCATCGGAGTACCAATGAATTTGTATTCACTCTTTTAGCGTGACACAGTCATCATAAAAACAATTTGATGGGTAGCATTCAGAAGTTTCCGAAGTACTTCCGTTAACAATAGTTATCCTCTCAACACATGCCGGCGACCTGAGTACATTCCTCATTTTCCCACATCCTTTAGCAATTTCATATTTGTACGAGACCATTCAACTCAAATATTACGTGTAAATAACCCTGGCGTGGTTAAACACGCTGTTGCCAGCAGTTAATTTCTCGGCGTTCCTTCGTTCTCCCATTCTCCTATTTTCCATCTCAACCCACTTACCTACCACCTCGTTCAACGTCACCCAAGAACCTACAACGAACGACACATACCTCATGCGCGGCGGGGGAAAGAGCGGAGGGATGGGTGAGAAGGAACCATGAGGGAGCGGGAGCTGTGGCAAGGCAGAGTGGGGTGGGGACTGAGGGTTGGGAACAACGGAGGAAACTGCGAAAGAAGGTGGAGAGAGAGGGGTGGGTGTGGTGGTTGGGCTATGCGTCGGTCGATATGGGATGGATTCACAAAAGCCGTGGAAACGCGAAAGGGGATGGAGTGGCAACTCGGGAAAAGGCCACCTTCTCATTATTCCCCACGGTTTTCCTTCAAACCCCGCCACGCCCCCAGCTTCCCCTCCACCTCCAATACCCCCCTTGCCCGCACCCCCGATACGCGAAAGGGCCAGAAGGAAAGAGAAGAGGAGGGAACCAAATCGGATTTATGGCACCCAAGGGGAAGAGGGGGGGGGAAGGTTACGGAACCTCCGGGAAGACCCCGTCCGGGCCGCGGGAATCGTGTTCGGGAAATCGGGAACGAAGCACTTCCCGATTCACACCGCCTCTGGTTGGGGAGAAATTAAAGACTGAGAAAAGGAAAAGAAGTTAGAAATTAGGCCGACTGGAGTTCACTTAACAGAGTGAGCTAAAAACTCAGTGGGAAAAGATAGATATGAATATATGTGTTATTTTATGTTTGTTACTGCTCCATTTTTATTTTACTATGCATGTAGTGTGTGTATGTGTATATATATATATATATATATATATATATATATATATATATATATATATATATATATATATATATATATATATATATATTATTTTCGCACATAGAAATAGACATATAGTATAAAGAAAGGGGATAGGAAAACACAAAATACCAACACAGGAAAGGTGGGGAAGGCGGTTTTGAGCAGATCACAAATGTAAAATTATTTCCTTTTATATATATATATATATATATTCAAACTTGAAAATCCCGCCATACGGCGCACAAATATTCATTCAAACAGAAATAGGTATAAGGAAAGGGGATAGGAAAACACATAAAAGGCGAACACAGGACATGTGGGGAAGGCGGTTTTTGAGCAGATCACGAAAGTAAAAATATTTCCTTATCCCGGATAAGGAAATATTTTTACTTTCGTGATCTGCTCAAAAACCGCCTTCCCCAATGTCCTGTGTTCGCCTTTTATGTGTTTTCCTATCCCCTTTCCTTATACCTATTTCTGTTTGAATGAATATATATATATATATATATATATATATATATATATATATATATATATATATATATATATATATATATATATAGATGATGACCTGAAGAAGGCCTCGGAGTAGCCCGAAATCTTAAATCATCTACAGTGTGAGTGTCCTTTTACGTGTTATCTGTTTTATTCTGTGTTCTATTGTGCCGTCCAAAAGTTATATATATATAAACCATAAACACAGTAATCAACCCGAAGGTAGGTTTAGTAGGTGATGGTAGAGCTCACCCATGTACCAAGTCCGACGGCGTGTGAATATTCACACATCAGGGTAGGGGGGATATATATATATATATATATATATATATATATATATATATATATATATATATATATATATATATATATGTATATATATAAATAAAAAATATATATTTCTATGTATATAAAAATATATATACACACACGCCGTTGCACGTATATACATGCATTATGCACGCACGTAATGTTATACACTCATAAATATTATTTTGGTGCATTTGAGTGTATGCACACAATACACATACATACCCACATTTAAAAGAAGGAAGCAACCCACCCTCAAATGACGGCAAGGGCTCAGAGAGACCCGAGCTTTCCGGCGGCGGAAATATTAACGGAGTCTGTTCAACTTACGTCACTCGGAAAGACAAAACGAAAAGGGAAAACAAAAAAAAATATGAAGGGGCATTAAAACTTCATCACAAACGCGGAGGGCTTACCTCCTTTCAGTTTCTCTTTTTCTCACACAAAGAAGAGCGATGGACGCGGGCGGGATCCAACGAGCACAGAGGAAACGAATAAACCGCTCGTTCGCTTATGCGCTCAGACGAGGGGAAAGGCTTTTTTTGCCGAGGGGGCAGGGGGAGGAAGAGGGAGGTTGGGGTGGTGGGCGGGTGCCACGATCGTTCGAAGGAAAGGGGCACTTTTGCGATGAAGTCACACCTTGGTGGGAGGCGAGGACAATTGAATCATGAAGGTGGAAATGCGCAACATTCTCAAGGCCCAATTGGATCAAAATGATACATCTTCAGGAGATATTTTTCGAATTTACGAGGTTTTTGCTCTCGCAATATACAAGTCAGAAAAAAACAAAGCCGAAGGAGATGCCCCCGGAGTGTGCCTAACGAGTGCTTCCTTCCACAAATGCAGAAGGTTAGCATGGGAGCGAAAGAAGAGGCATACGAAGGAATTGAATTTACGACCGAATAAGGGATAACCGTGAGACTCCGTCCATATCACTAAGGAGAGTGTCCTCGGGAATTCTCGTGAAATAAGGATAAGAATACGACTGGACTTGAATTCATTTGCCGTGCTTGATACTCACTGCAAATATTAACAATCCGAGAACTTCATTTTCGTCACGATTCGTAGTTTATGGAGGGAATATACGTAGATTAACTGAATTTTAATGTGGCAACCAACAGTACCTAAGACATATGACGAAGGAAACACCAAATATTTAGAAACGGTGCAGCACAAATTCTTACCAGGGGAAGCATGGACCTGATCGATAGCGTCCTTTGGTTACTACGGCATTCAAGGCATAAAAAATCTCAAGATCCTCATGGAATAAAAAGATTATTCACCTTCACTGTGCCTCGATGACTGTTGACACAAAATCGTTTACGGTCACCCTTTCGGCCATAAAAAAACTGACGAGATGGCGGAACTCTTCCGGATGAAGCCGTCAGAATTGTCGTCGAAAGCTAACACACAGATAAATCTGAGAGCACACAGCGAACCGAAATAATCTCCAGATTTTTTTAGGGCAGCGACAAATTGGGTTGAAAATCGACCCTTACGCCATCCTATTTGTTAACTCGCTAGGGTAATACAAGGGCGCCGAGTTGTCAATATCAAGCCATTATAACCCGAGAATCAGGGGGGAGAGAGGTACTTGGAGGAGGAGGAAGAAGAAGATTGATAAGATAAAGCAAGCAAGGAGGAAGATAGGGAGAAAGGGAAAAGGTGGGGAGGGAGAGAGAGCGAGAGAAGTGGAGGGTGTGTAGCAGAGGGGGACAGCAGCCGCGGGTCGGAAATGAGAGAGTTAAGAGGGAGGTTTCAAGAGGAAGAGAGAGAGAGAGAGAGAGAAAAGGGAAAGGGAAAAAGAAGGGGTTGAGAGATTTTCTCCCTAGCTCACCCACTCCCCCTCCCAAGATAAACCGAACGTCCCTCACCCCTCTCATCTATCCTCCCTCCCCCAAACTCACTCCACTCCGCTCCGCCAAACCCTCCCTCCGTGGACGTTCCATAATAAATTCATATTTCAAGCAAAACGCCTCCTGTCCCACCCCTTCCACCGTACTCAACCCCTCCCCATCCCCTTCCCCCCCCCCCCACCCCACCCCCAACCTTTCACGCGACCACACAAAACTCCCCGCACTAAATGACACGCTATATTTGAATATATTTCGGCTTTCTGCCGGAGCGTGAGAGGGATGGGGTGAAGGGAATGAGGAGATGAGGGGGGGAGGGGGTCGGAGGAGGGGATAAGGACGGAACCGCGACGGCTCCAAAGAAGCGGGAGGTGGAGGCGAGGGAGAGAGGGAGGAGAGTGGGAGGTGGGTGGGAAGATAGACAGAGAGAAGAGGGACGCGGGCGGGGAAACGGGAGCGAGCCGGGGGACGGTGACGGAGGGAGGAGGAGGAAGGGCGGAGAGGGGGGCGGGTATGGGAGTGAGCAAGAGAGAAGACAGAAACGAGAGGTCTGAGGTTTTCTGAAAGAACAGCTTACTCCTCCGTGAGCACAAAATAGAAAAAAAATCACACAAAAAAACCTCTCCGCCACACTCCTCCCCAGAAAAAAGTTAATGCAATTTAAAAGGCACGAAAAGTGCGGAGAAGTTGGGGGAGGGAGGGAGACGGGAGACGGAAAAGAGGAATTGAAGATATGAAAAAAGTCAGGTGGAATATAAACGTCGAAATGACATTTAGCAGGTTCAAAGAGTGAATGAAAACTAAAAATAAAGAAAAGAAATTCGGTCTCGCGATAAAAAGGAGGTGACCTCTCTCTCCCGCTCCGGAGGAAGACCGAATGGAAAGAAATATTCAAGACTGTGAAGGGAGACTCGCGTTATCCTTCGAATCTCGCGGGGCACTTGCCTCAGAAGGGGGAGGCAGGAGCAGTCGAGGGCGAAGGGGGCGGGGGAAGAGGATGGGACGCCGTGATTTGAGGGGATCGTAAAACGAGAGAGGAGAGATGTAAACGGGGGAGAGGACGTGGATTGAAATTTCTCGGGACACTAAAATGAAAAACCTGTCGTTCCGGAGTTTTAAGGGAATGAATCATAAAGAAAAGAGAAACTGAGCATTCAGGGGGACTTTTCTTTTTATATGAATACACTAGCGCGCAAGATGTCATTGGGGATTATAAGGACACCTGAGAGAACGCGATGGAAGCAGAGAGACCCGATTGTCAAGAGCGTGCGGTCGACTTCCGAGTAATGAAAATTACATCAGGCGCATTTATTAATTATGAATATTTATATCGTCTTCTAATCTACCGTAATGTTAGCGTGAATCATGAAGAGAGCAAAAGCAGCATGAACGCATGGTCTGAAGCATGACAGCTATCCCGATCCAAAAAAATAATGTCATTTGTTTTGAATGCCGTCAGCTGCCATAAACTATCGGATAAGTATATTGAACATTAAAAACAATTAGCTGAGCTACGGGCGAAACAATCAAACTTAATCTAAACCACCTTCCGAATATCGCTTAACCAAGTTCTAGCACGTCTTGAAAGCGTCATAAATTATGTTAAAATATTGAACGGATAAATTGCACCGGCACGGAGCCTTTTATTAAGAAACTGGAGGGCGAAAATGCTACGGAGAAGTATATTCTGAAAAATTACACCTCTCAAGACCGACCTTTTGAGTATATCACGTGCCACCCAACCGGGAAGGGATTTTTTGACACATCCGCATGATTTTGAAACTCGTTATTCTTACCTAAAACCACCCCTTGGCGGATAAAAGAAAGACACTACTTGACTCCACGCAGTCGCATAAATGATCCCCGGAACGCACTAGGATATCACCGCGGAGGTCGGATCAACTCCCGAGGACTCGAGAGAGAGAGAGAGAGAGAGCCTCCTTCTTTCACCACTGAAGACGATCCCCAGAAGACAAGGCTCGGGCGCGAAAGCTATCGACTTCGCATCAAGGATTCAAGACCATCACCCCGCATTAGTGTCACTACAAAAACGCAACCCAATTCTTTCACACGCTCCCACCCTCTTCCCGTCCCCCCCCCTCCCCGCCCAGCGAAAAAAAAACGCCGATGGGGAGAAGAGGGATAGAAAGAGGTGGAGAGAGGCAAGGAGAAGAAAGAAAGCGAGGGAGAGAAGGGGGAGAACCATAGTGAGATAAAAGGGGGGTAGAGATAGAGAGGGAAAGGGAAATGAGGATGAAAGGAGGATGAGGGTAGGGATGGGGGTGAAAGGGACGGGTGCACTCTCCACGAAAGAGAGAAAAATCTAGAGGGAAAATGCCCAAACCCTTACGTAATTAATTCCGCGACGAATCCCCTCCCTTCAGCCCTCCCCACGCCACGCAGACTCCCCGCCCTGGATGTCGAGAGGGAGAGAATCTGGGAGGTTTTTAGAGGTGAGGCGGGGCACAGTGTGGGGGGGGGGAGGAAAGTGGCGGGGAGGGGTTGCGGAGGAAGAAGACAGAAAGAGAGAGAAAGACACGGCCCTGTCACTCTTTTCGAGAGTTAAATGGGAGACCCCTTTTAAGTAAGCCAGCCTCGTCATTTTTCATCATTTCCTCATCACTCCCACGTTGCGAACTCACCCGCAACCCCATTTCTACATTCCCCGTTACCCCTCCTCCCCCATCTCCCGCTCTTTCTTACGCCCACCGTTCATTAATGCCATGTACAAAAACACACGAGACACCGCCAAGCTCCATTACATCGAGGGAGAATTAACCACCCAAGCAAAATTACGAATAATAGGTCTATGCTGAAGTTGCACAAAATATTATTATTGCGAAAAGGGAGGAAAATTGGAAACATTTAGGGATATTGCGGAGAACGAGAATTATCAACATATCTAAATTCTGCATGAAATCTTTCCTTCAAAAAATAAAAATGGGTTTAGTCATTCGGTGATCATAAGTCTAATTGAATTCCACCTCCAATAATTCGGGAAAGACCGCATTTTCATAATGCGGAACACGAACGCTATACTCCTTTCAGCACTTTATAGACTACGGAGCACAAATATTGGTGACATGTTCACATCTAATTATGAGGGTCCGTTTTCATCATCTAAACAATTACTAAGTTTCATTAACACACACCTGAGGTATGAGTTCTTTTCAAAATAAGACTACCAATGACATAACCAAATACGGATTAATGACAAATTTATCAGGAACTCTTCCCATCGAAAAATCAAAAATATTTTGCAACAACCCTTACTCTGTGTCTGTTGTCAGGTTATGTACATAAGAAATAATTTACCAACCGTGCGAAACCCAAGGAGAAAACATTCACAAAATTGTCACTTCTCGGGGACCTGACCCAACGCGACGTCGAAATTTGTGATGAAAAACAATACCTTGTGCTTTCCAAACACCGGTAACTTAAAAAGCTTTTTGATGGTGTGAATGAATTCATATCCCCGAAAGAATGAATATCCGTCCCTTTCACGAAGCTGTGTCTGATATCATTAAGTTTATTAACGCCAGAACTGATGAATTTGCCACCATAGAAACGTTGAAATACAAGAGAAGATCATGGCATATCCCAAGAAAGTTGTCGTCACAGCTTAAGTTCGAAATAGAAAGGTTGAGCAGACTACCAAATACATATAGAGGATACCATAAGGAAAGGAGAGTCGGGAAAACGTGGAATACAAGAAGGGTTACCAGGAGAGGCGGGGTCGGATTTAGACGGGAATTAAGACAGAAAAGAAGTACGGAATTCAAACCTCACGCATTTTTTCCTCATCCTCTCCCTCAGTGAAACGTGGGCACCAAGCCCTTTTCGGCAGACGTGAGACAGGAAGAAATAAGCCGAGAGAGAGGGAGGAACTCGGCTGCGGGGGAAGATGCGGTACGTGTGTGCGGGCGTTGGTGCATTAAAGAGAAAAAAAATACCCAACAAAAAATAAAAATAAAACAATCCTAGAGACCACTATATTTCAATCTCCCCGTGCACGGAATTTTTCCTCCAATCTCTCCACTCCCCTCTTTCCATATAAAACGTCGCTCCACCTACACACTCCCCTCCTCTCCCCATTACCGCACAGTAAATCTCCGAAGAAAACTTTTTTTTTTACTTTTTCTTCCCACCACCTAAACGGCCAAAAATCCCCACTTGACTCGAAGGAGGATCCTGAGGAGACCCCCCCCTCCCGACCATCCCACATCGAAGAAGACACAGACAGCAAGAGAGGATGCTACCAAACTTAAACTTCTTATTGCATATTTACGGTGGCGAATTCCTTTCCTCCCTCCCAATACCAAACGCCCAAAACCCCTCCCGCCCTACACATTTCTTCATTCCCGGAGAGGATAGAAATAAAAGGGATGAGCGGCGTTGGGGAGGGAGGCGAGAAAGGATAGCGGGAGGGGACCTCGGAGGTGGAAGAAGTTCGCGAGGTGCTGTATCGAAAAAAATCACACACACACCCGACCCCCTTCCCCAGCCCGGCAGGAATCGCACGCATTCCCCAACCTCCCCATCCGTACTCTCTCCCTCCTGACTAAAGGAGGCGAGGGGAAAAAAATGAAGAAACCCATCGCATTATCGCACCTTCCGCGACTGCGCGGCCGTGATGTCCCACGAGATCGCAACCTTCCTCTCCCTCCACGCCTGCCCACATCATTCTCCCAACTTTTCCCCTCCCCCAACCCCGTCCACACCCCATTGTTCCGAGCGGAATGGAGAAAATAAAATAATACGAGAGAGACGCGTCGGAAGGAACGAAATAAATAAATACCGGTCTCCACTCCCTCCCTCCCTCTCTCTCTCTCTCTCCCTCCTACCCTCACCCAGCGCCACTCCACTCGCCCGCCACGGCCCCAATACCCGAGAGAAGCATTCATCATCATTTCGGTACCATCTCAACCCTCTCTCCCTTCCCCCTTAAGAGGCCTCTTTACGCCTCACCCCGCACGCTCCCGGACCGACTCCCATCCCCCCCTTCTCTCCCAACCTCGCTCCCCGCACCCACAGAGACGCCCTTTCCATCTCCCCCTTTGTCACTGCTCCCGCCAGCACGACATCCACCACTCCCGCCCATGCACCGTCCGTAAGTTGGGAGAGAGGGGTGGAGGAGGGCTGCTCGCACGCTCGCTGGTTCTCGAATAGTTCCCACGGCCACCCCGGTGCTCTTCAACCCTCCAGGCGAGGGTTGCATGAGGGAACACGGGCGCCCTCACGACGAGGACTCCTCCTTCGCCAGACCTCAACGCAGTGTTGCGGCAGGAGACCGAGGGAGGCCCGGCACGAAAAACAAGGTCAGTTCAGCGTGCACGAGGAGCAGGAGCGAAGTTTTTCGAAATTGTGCGAGGCATGGGTAAATTTTCTCATGAAAAAGTCTCGCATTTAAGCAACAGTATGGCAAATCGAGGATTTTCTGCGGATAAGCGGAATAGCTGTTTCGTGGAGTCGTACTCTCGACCGTATCAATCCGGTCAGTGCGCCCCACCTAAATCGAACGGCAACAGCCGACAGAAATAAAGACCTACGTAATTCCCTTGCAGTTCTGCACCACCACTCGGGAACACTCATGTCATACCCATTTCTTTCGAAGATGAACAGATCTTAATACTTTCATAAGAAAGATAAATGCATTAAATATTTTGTAGCTCTCTACTACTAATGTGAGTGATGCCGGCCTTGGCCATTGTATCCCTTAGATATACAGATATAATTAATTCGAAGTGGGTTGCGACTTATAGCTCTATTAATGTTAACAGGAAACAAAATTCATAATTGCAAAATATACTCGCACAGGCAGTACGTCCAGGGAAATATCGCAGATGAAAATCCAAAAGCCTTTCAAAAAAATGGTGTAGATTTCTCGGAAATCAAAATTTCATAATTCCAAAGATTCCTTCCATGAATTTATTGGAAAGAAGCAAGAAATTACAATGCCACAAATGTCGAGATAGGATAAAAGTCGCGAAATAAATTCGACTACAAAGGATTTGATTAATAATTCCCCTTGTAAAAATAAAAGCGAAAAACGAAACAGAATACGATTGATGATATAAAAGGATATTCAAGAAAAGGAACAATAAGCTCACATCCCCCCTTCCTTACCTCGAATGAAACACGAAGGTTACGAACACGCTGATAGCCGAAGAGTTGGAACATTTAATCTCTCCATGAATTGGATAAGAAATAATTATGGGACCAAATGACAACTTTGACTAACACGAATGGCACACGTATTACTGTAAAAACGGGGACTCGTTCATTATATGCGACGAGTCCATGAACCAGACAATCCAGAATACATCATCAATTAAATCACTAGGACTGACGGGCGGCAAATGGGATCGACTCAGATGATTAGCCCACCGGCAAGAAGGAGGGGTACTGCTTACGACAACTGAGGTCTCATCTCCATACCGTCCCGAACAAATAAAAAAATAGGTGTCCTAAGTACATCGCCCGACGGGTAGGACGTCAGAGCGTAAAATACATGCCGCAACCACCACCGATAAGCCAAATTCCTCCCCAGACTCCCTGCCCAACCTTATATCTTCCTCCGTCAGACAGGATGGCCTGTATCCCCTCTCTCCTCTGCTGCATCTCGCATGCGGGCGTGGATATGACCTCGGCTGTCGGGCTTTATCACCACCATCAAAGGTTATGAATCTGACTATCGTTACGTATGAACCTTCCAACCTATCCCACTCCCTGCCAATCTCCTCATCCCTCCCATGCACCTTGAGCCTGACGTCTTCCATCGCATTCCATTTCTAATTCATCCTTACCCTCCTCCGCGGTTTTTCCCCCTCGCAGTCCTCAAGTCGCCACTTGTACTT
Source organism: Hetaerina titia (assembly GCA_037158775.1). Taxonomy (NCBI): domain Eukaryota; kingdom Metazoa; phylum Arthropoda; class Insecta; order Odonata; family Calopterygidae; genus Hetaerina; species Hetaerina titia. Next base: position 96,492,068 of record CM073769.1, on the reverse strand, counting down.
CGGCATCTCCTTCAATAGTATTCCACTTTTTGTCAGTGTCTTCCTCTCTCTCCATCTCTCCTCACGCTCGAGAAATAATATCTCTATTGAGCATGAGGAGAGAGCCAAAAAATGAAAAGTAGTCTTTTTATAACGGTTAGATATCCTCTTGGACAGTTTTTTCCATTGACTACATACCCCGGCAGCGGTTGTTCCCTGGATACGAAGACTTTTCCACCAGAGTTAGTCTCATTACAACGTATATATCTTAATCTTTTCCCATCTCAGGTGTTCGTATATCCTAAACAACTAAATCCCTACTAATTCAATTGTGTTCTCCACAAGCTTTATTCGAAATCCATAACCCTTTTCTCGATTAAAATAATGTAGCTCTTTGGTCCGAATTCGTTTATTACCTCGGGCCTTGTTTATCCTGCATTGTATCATTTGAGAGAGCTCCTCCGGTTGAGAACGCGAGTAAACCTTGGACCATTATGCTCCCAGTTCCCGAAGATGATTTTCCGTGAGTATGACGCCTCGATAGCTTTATACAACGCGGAAGATCGCTGGTGACCCCTCACACGCCTCTTGCCCCCGACGCCACGAGAGAGAGACAGAGAGACGAAACTCGGAAATGTCGAGTGCCACGACGACGACTTCGTGGGTGGGTAAGCGGGAGAGGAAGGAGGCGGTCGGCGGGGAGAGGGGTAGGCGGGGGGCATAGAGAGGGAAACGGATGAAGCACCCAGTGGTATACAGGTGGAATAAAAACAGTATCGCTAAATGCGGGAGTGAGTATGGGGGAAGAGCGAGGCACAGGAGAGGGGGGGCGCAAGGAGAGGAACGAGGGATTTGGCGCCAAGCCTCTCGCACGTACGCGTGCCATCGATCGGGGTGCCCGCCTACCCGTTGCACCAGTTCACCTTCGACGACATTCTGCACTCCTCCTCAACCACCCCAACTGCTTCCCCCGAATCCCGCCCGACTCTCTTCCTCCTTCCTTCACTTCCACACCTCCCGTGCAATCATTCACCTCCTCCCCGGATGAGAAATTAATTTTTACAGCAAACCGTGAAACATTTTGGGAGACGCAAGGAAAAATGCCACACTAAAAACGTTACGGTTTAGGTTAAAAAACTGGGATATGCTAGCGTGGCTGGCAACTCTGAAAATGTACCATAGGACCGGAAAATTTTCAATTACACATAATTGCCCTCATCCTTATAAACGACCGACGTCACCTCTCGGTTTTAATCTTCGATCAAACGAATCACGGGTAATATTGAAGCCGACCATTCGCCCGGCGACTAACTTCTGCGTTTAACAGCCACAAATCCCCTAGCTTCCTTGACGAATTTGGCCGAAACTCGGCTCAATACTTATGCGTGAATTTAATTGCTAATTTATAGTTTACGAATGCTTGCTGCTAGGAAACGATGGGAAACAATGAGCTAAAAAATAATTCCGCGAGCACCAGTTCCTTCGGAATCGGAGACAAAACTTTAATCCACGAGACCAAATATACGGAATAAGCAAGGAAAGAGTTCCCACCTAGATGCTTTAAGACGTATATTCCTCTTGTACCTGTAATCCAGCCTTTCCCTAATGAAAACACTATAATTGAGGATACCACTACAGGCAATCGGAGCATTAATCATTAAGAATTTCTCGATTTCTCCGTGCCAATCGAGAAAACTTGCCCTCCTCCATCATACACAAAACATGACACACTAGCATTCGTTTAAAAATTATGAAGTGTCGCGAGTTCCAATGGGCCGACCTGATTGCATGTGCATTATTTTTACACCAAGGAACTTTCCTTAAGAGTGTCCTCTGAAATAATAAACAATGCCAGACATGAACTAGTAACGCAGGCCGTGCTTTCTCCAGAAAAGAAACATTCGCATGGGTAAGTCAAGAAACCAAGTCGCCGGACGACCAGTTCCATCTCCGCCACTCCCACTGACGACGGTCGATATGAGCCGTCGCCAGCTCATCAAAAACAAAAATCACGAAAATTTCACTCGCGCGGGTAGTTTTTATATATTCCATTCGCTGCTGCACGGTTCATCAAGGAGGCCGTGAGAGACGTCCGGGCGTGTGAGAGAGAGAGAGAGAGGACGGAAGGTGGAAGAAGTATCGACTTGAACCTGAAAAATTTCGAGATGAGCGTAAACACCGGCCGCGAATCACCGGTGGGGGCGTGAATACGGACGACAACCTCCATTCACTCCGCTCAGGCTCACCCGCCACTGCCGACGGAGTGGGATGATATAACTAGCCAAGTCTCTTCTACTTCAACCCTCCATTCCTTCTCTCTCTCGCTCCCTTCGTACAATGAAATCCCGCCTACCTCCCCACCAACATCCCCTGCACCTCGAGATGATGACTGTTTAGTGACACAGCACGAGGGAGATAAAAACAAAAGGAGAAACACGCTCGCACGCTCGTCGACGACAGGGCCGGGCGGATCCTTCACTTCGGACAAAACGAGGGAGCGAGGGGACGCCACCGGTAGGAAGGGGCCCTCCTCCCCTGACGGCGGCCATCCGCGTGAAAACAGTTGCACTGCGACCCCGACGAAACAACGACAAACCGAATGGTTAAGTGGAGAAACAAACAAAATTTTTAAAAATAGGCGCATTTACCAATAATACACCTAGGGAATTTACCGAGTGGAAATGTAGATAGGCATTTGATTGTAATTAGCAAGCTGCTCCACTAAAATAAGAATTTTGCATTCGAGGCAGGGCTATTCAAGGAACTATGTTCAATTGACAATTTTACTTACTCAGGGGTAATGTCAAGAGAAATACTAACACAATTAAACACTACCACCAAAACATATTCGCATTAGTATTAAGCTTATTCTGCCGGACCAAACAACGAACCGCCACCATAGAGGTGAGTCGCCACAGCGGAAGAATGTACTCCCAAACCGTAACAACCTGTAAATTAATAGCGTCCAAAATAGAACAGAAAGTAGCAACAAAATGTTCTACCGCAATTGTTGCATCCTTAACCAAGTCATTTCTAACATACACTATGCGAAGGAAGTAAGGGTATTTTGTCGCAAGAGTACTGGAGTGCAAGTCTCATACTTTTTTAAGCGACCAAGGATGCCCATACAGCGTTAAGATTTCGAAATGATACACCAGAGTTGAGATGGTTTGCGTTAGGAATGCGTAAAATAAGATACATACGACACAGATAAAACTTTGTGAAGAAAAATTATTTGTTATTATACAATTCAAAAATTGATGGCAGGAAAAACCCCCATAAGAACTTCCAACCTTCGACGCCGTAGGAGAGGTCGCGGACGTGGGATTCGAGTGAGGTGCTTCCCCGAATTATCGCGACGACCCCTTGCAACCCATCATCCTCCTCGAAGACCGACGCGATGAATAATTTTGAGCGATTCGAATGGACTTCACCGTCGATAAAACCGCTGGAAACTCAATTAACAGCGGGAATATCAATAAAAAATTCTTTCGAGGTGGAAGACTTAAGGATTAAATATATAATCTCCACATGCGTGCATTCTCCTTCAATATGGAGAGGTCTGCGGGAAAGGTGGCCGGGATGAAGGCTGAAAAAGAAGGGAAGGGGACTGCTGATTGCAGAAGAATAGTGTACGAGGGGTTGGGACAATGGTTCCGGGAGAGGGGAGTTTTGTCCGACGACTTACGCAAACATCAATAGAAAAAGACCGCGAGTATATAAGTGTTGACGTTGGGATCGCGGACGCTTACGCTGCAAGTTCTATGCGCAGGTCACATAGCTATCAGGGTGTGTGGAGTCTACCGGAAAATGGAGGATTCGAGACGTGGAACGAGGGAAAATAGCAGAAGAAAAATATTCACCGGGAGATAATCAGATTTGGAGACGAACAACACGGACTAACTGGAAAGATTAGATAACCATGAAGACAACTGAAATAAGAATATTGAATTTGACTCAGCATTAGAGCAATCAAAACCTGATAAACTCGATGGTTTCAGGCTTCACTTTGTGGAAATCCATTCTAATAAATCAAAAGAGAGATGGTACTTTTTTCCACACTTTATTATTTAAAGTCGACCGGTTTCGTCACATAGGCGACATCATCAGGTACATAGATTCAGTCACACTGAATCTATGTACCTGATGATGTCGCCTATGCGACGAAACCGGTCGACTTTAAATAATAAAGTGTGGAAAAAAGTGCCATCTCTCTTTTGATTTATTACAATCAAAACCTATTAATACCGATATTTGAAGGGAACATCTCAGAAGATTAGCCCAAAGGTCAACATAGTATATCTCACAGCCATAGCATAACTAAGAACCAAGATTTAAAAAACACATTGGAAAATGCAATTTATGTACGGCCAGCGGAGCGAAGGGAGAGAAATGGCGCGATGAGGATGCGACGACAAGTATGCACCGTCATACTGAAATGTACGGCGGCCTCGGCCGCTGGCTGCCGTTCGGTACGCAAACACTCATCTATTTACGCCTGCGATCTCACCTCCCGAACCGAATCTCGCGAAGGACCGCAGAACCCCGGGCCAACCCTCCAAAAACAACGAAGACGGGAGCCCTCCGCCAGCCCACACACCACGCATCTCCCGAAAACCCTGGCACGCCACTCACACCCTGGCAGAGCGAGGGGTTTGGAGGGGACGGGGTCCCGGAGGAATTCACTCAAGCTCCCACACGCCCCCTTCCGACACTCCCCCCTCCCCTTTACCTCCTTAGGTATTCCTGATGCGTGAGGCATCGATCTTCGCCGCTCACTCGAGCTTCTATAACCGCAAAGAATAAGAGCCCAAGGAGGAGTATGGGGTGGGCGGCCGGAGAAGACGGGAAGGGTGTTCCCTCCCTCTGCAACGGCATTCATGTGGTTTAAACAACCTTTATTTATACTCCGTAAACCACCGACTCCTGTCTCAGAGGTTAAAAATTGTTTAACGATCCTGTTGCCAATTTCCCCACCAGATCAAGCATTCCGCAATTTAACACAAAGGACAATTAAATCACCAATAACAAAGAACTTACAAATATTCCATGAAATTAATAGGTATTATGTCATGATGTTTCATACAAGTACAACCCACCTTCAGCAGGAAAAAATCCTAACCAACCTAAATATTGAGATTGATTGAGAGAGAAATAGTGCATTAGCACTTGAGAAAAAGTAACCATTAGAGATAAAACATTTGACCTAATGAAAAGTTAACAGAGGTGTCATTTCTAATTAAGCATCACACATCGCCTTAATCCGATAGATTAGATTTAAATTTTATTTAACTACTGCCATAGAATATAGTGTGCGTACAAAATTGTTTCATTTCAAACGAAAAAATACCGAAATATTCCCGATTCGGTGAGATATTTCCAAAGGCCTACTTATAATTAAACACATTATTAGTCTCACCAATAACAAATCTGTTGCCAGCGAATATCGCGGTTTTTCCCATCCATCATGAACCATCTCTCCTCCACCACCACTCTACCCAGTCCACACAAAATCTTAGGCCCACATCTTCCGAAACCACGGCCGCCACCACTATTTGTTTTCCACTGCGCCCTTTTCTTCCTCACCCCATCGTACGTTACCGCCCTCGGCACCCGCGAAAACACGAGCCCAACTCCGCTTCGCCTCTTGCTCCACCCTCCATCCACAATTCCTCCATCCGACGCCGAGAAGATAAATTCAACTCCTGCAGACAGTGGCATTGGGGTATCGCTGCCCAGAGTGCGGTCCCATGGGAGTAAATGAATGCCTTTTCGTGTAATGAAAAATAACTTGGGTTGGAGAAAAGGGCCGGCTACGAAAAATTTAGAGAGGAGCCTATTGATCGATCCAATGAAGTTGGAAATTCCGATTCTTTAGAAATCCAGATAAGGCACTTCAATTTAAAGCCGGCAATAGTCGAGCGGCGAATATTTTTTTCGGTGCGGCCTTCAGTAACGAATTACAACGAATTCACCCGTATTTAATTACCTTCACCACTGATTTGCTTCAATGAAATCCGAACTGAATTTGAAAACGGGCATAACTGGATTTGAGAAAGAGTAAGTTCATTAAATTTTAATTAAAACTCATCAAATACCAACATATATTTTTTCCATTGCAATAATTTTTTCGTTTCGTGTCAATTCTTACTACAGGGAGTCCTCCTATCAACTCGGATTAGCCTACCACCGTACAGGATAAGGATTGGATTATTTTGCCGACTTTTTGGTTTGGTTTTGGATTATCCTTTAAACATATTCACTTAATCCACCCTTATGACAACAGTTGACTTTAATTACGATTTCATGAGCTTTCCGAGAGGAGAAAGAAAAAAAACCCTATTCGGAAGTTAATGAAAAGCGAAGAGGTTAACATTAACACGCTTAAACCAACGTCGTATCATTCCCACGAGTGTCGGTGACGCGTTTACATGGAGTGCGCGCGACACCGGCTATCGGGAAAAACATGCATTTCGTCGCGGAAATTAATCAATTGCGTGCCCCAAGTGAGTGAGTAATTCATGGACGCAAAATTCATCTCGTGAATATTTCCAAACCTGCCGATGGGCCCCAGAGATACGACAACCCTTGCGGCACATCTCACAAAAACAGGGAAGGGTGGCGATTGGGGGGGGGGGAAGAGGGGAGCGAGGGAGGAGGCGCCCTTTCACTTCCTTGTTTGCACGTCGATTAGTTGGCATAGGGAGCTAACCGACTTTTTGTGTCGCGCGTCGGTTTCCACGAGAACCATCATGTCACCTGAGGCCCGTACCCTCTTTCCCCGCACCCGACTCCCTTTCACACTCTTTGCCCGCCTCGGGTTTTTTTCCCCTCGCCCTGCCCCGACCACTCACGTGAGAAAATGGAGGGAGGGAGGGAGAGAGAAGAAAAGCACTAACAACGATTCCAAAGAGAAAACAAGAGAGGAACGTCCTGCGAAGACGGCGCCACTGAACAAGCACCGGCAGAAGATGAAGTCAAACAGCATCGAACGACATCGATTCCGAGCGCGCGCGCGTTTGCCTCTTTTGTCGGCGCCAAACAAAAGACGACGAACGCGACTACACAGCGCTCGGTATTGCTCTCTTTTTTTCCCCCCTTTAAACCCCTTTTTTTTCGGGTTTCGAGAGCGGGAAAAATGGAAAAACTTAAAGAGAATGAGGACGTTCATTAACTTTCCATTTTTCTCCCCTTCGAAATCGTGGAGGGAGGAGTACAATATAAGGTGATGGTGGCTGAGGGCTTTTGTCGAGAGGACTATCGCACTGCATAGAAGCCGGTGAGTGCAGGAGAGAGGCAGACAGACAGAGAGAGAGAGAGACGGGCGAAAAATATAACTCCCCTCGACATTTTTCGATCCAAAGGCTACATCTTGAAAATTCACTTTCGCGCCCCCACGCGAAACGTTGTTATCGGTCGTCCGCTCCACTCCTCTCTCCACTTTTCTTTTTACTCCCCGCGGATAACAAAAAAACAAGAAAGAATGATAAATTCGTCAATGAGCACGCAAAGGCATTTTCATTTCACTGAGCGATTCACTTGAAAGGAGCTCAATATTTAAACGACCTCCTCTCACGGAATTAAAAGCGGAAATTCAGTCCGACGGAACGAGAAAAGAAGCCCGAGAGAGGCGGAGAGCGAGTCTCAAAAACTCGAGGGATTAAAAAAATAAATAAACATTAAATATTAAAAGATGACATTTTTTTTAAACACCGTACGCCTAATTGTTAACGTCTAATCAATCGCCGTGTTGCATTATTCACGTGAATAAACATTCAACTCTCCCCAAGCATTTTTTGTTCGTGCTTACATCGCCGAATCTTCGCCACACGGCATCAAGGCCGGGAGGGAGTGGAGAGTGGTGGAGGCGTCAACGATTGACCGAATGACGAGGAGTAAATCATTATTTCCTCCCCCTCACCCTCGTCGCTTCCATCACCACTCGTCACCTCTTACCCCACCTATCTCTCTCTCTCTCACCGCCCATTATGACATCGCGCTCTCCACCCCCCTCAACGAACGTTATCCATCCCGTCACCCACCCCACACTCCCTCGCCTCAACTTCGCCCCTCGCGCGGCCACACCCCTCTCCCAGACCCGTCACACGCCCCGCGTCGTATTCTCATTAACTAAAAAGCCTCTTCCGACCCCACTCTTTTAACAACCAACGCTCCCACAGTATGCATATGCACACACAAACACCCTCTTTCTCTCCCTCTCTCTCTCACGAAACATTTTTCGCACTTCGATTTCTTATCGTCGCGAGGTTCCTGGAAGTACTGGAGACGACGGTCGTTCCGCACGAAAACCCACACGCCGGCACCTCACACACACACACACACACACAAACACACTCGCCGAGACCGAACAAACACGGCGGTAGCGGCGGCGCACCCATCAAACGAAATATGCAAAGCGTTAACGGAGGCAAAAAGCGAAACGAAAAGAAATTTTCCAAAGCACGTGCAGGAGAAACATCACCCCATCCCCTCACCCGACTACCCTAGGACTTCCAAACACGAGAAACTTTTCCGGTCGCGCTTCGTTTTCAAATCCTCCCCTCCGGCGTTGACTGGAGAAAAAGAGAGATCCTATTTTCTCGCAAGAAGGGGGATCATCACTGCCTTCGCGCGACGCTTTCCCGAGGAATTCAATTGCCCACGAAGAGAAAGAAAGAGAGACACTAAGGGGCGCGACGTGAGAGATGAAGAGGTCGAGAGGAGGAGACGGAATGGGAAGGACTGAAAACTTTTGCATGATAATTACCGTTATTATTTCACGGAAATCATGGAAACTGTGCTCCGTACAAAAAAAAAGAGGATGGAACTGGAAAACTCATCATTGTAGTAGTCTAAAACTCGACTTTGGCAGAGAGAGAGGAAAGGGCATCATCAACCGACCTGAAGAGGAATACGAGAGGCGATTCTCGCAGGATTTTTCATTATTCCCTCTATTTTGACGCGCCCTTGTTCGGATTGAGTGGGGGAAAAAATTTTTAAATATCAGAAAACCAAACCAAGTGGGTCATGCCCCCACACTCCCATCACCCCCGCCATCCCAAACCGTTCTCCCTCCAAACCTGAGCATCATACCAACTCCTCCACCGCATACTAAAAAAAAACCCTACTCCTCCCCACGCCCCCAAAACAATGCATCCGCCGGAAGGCCAATCAATAAAACCACTTTCGAAAACTCGAAATTTTTCGTGGGTTGGGGAGGGGGGCGGGGAGAAAAATCCCCCCTCCGCGTGCGTAGTCGTGTGGAGGTGTGTGTGTGTGTGTGTGTGTTCTCACCCTTTTTCCCCACACCCATGTCCGAAAAACATGGGAAAATAAACTACCCCTCCCTCCCACCCGATTCCTCTCGTCTCCCGTAGATTGGTAAAAACGAAACAAACGAGGGAAGAGGGATGGAGGGAAGGGAGTGAGCGCAGGGAGATCAATGCGGACACACATTCCCACGACACCACCGCCCGCCATTCGTCAGCAATCCCGCGGCCGCTCCTCCTCCCCCGCCGGCGGCCAAACCCCGTCGCCCAGGACAGCCGCGGGCGGAAAGGTGAGAGGAAGCGAGAGAGAGAGAGAGAGCGACGAGTGAGTGAGGGAAGAGCATTGAAAAGAGTTGGGTAGGTGAGAGTGGTCGCATCCACACAAACGCGAGAGAGTACGTCCGCACGCCACGCTCCATCCATCAAGCGACGATCTCTCTCATCAACATGGAGAGGGCATCGGCCACTCGCCCACACCAACTCCCGACCCACGACAGGTGACCTCGTCTCCTCCCTCTCCCTCGACGCGGGTTAAAGAGGCGGGTGGACGGGTGGGGGGGGGGAGAGCAAATGCATCTATAGAGCCGCACCGAATTTCAGAGTGTCGAAATCCGATCACGCTGGAAGGCGACCTCGGCGCCCAAAATTTGCTGCAGCTATTGGAACAGGTAAAAGGGTAACAAAAAAGGAATATGTAAAACCATTTGCCAACTCCCAACTTCATACGAAATCGAAACGGATCGTTGACCGTGATGTGAATCGTTGAACTGACGAGGGTAACGTTCTCATGTTCAATTTGATACCACGGCTTCAATTTTTCTCCCAATACTCGTCATGAAAATTTGATAGAGCAGTCAAGGATTGGCGATGCCAAAAATTTCCGCACCTATTGTACAAAAAGGAGCGTCGGATAGCCTTTGGCATAATGGAAAAGAAGTGTACGTCTGTACGTCAAAATACCCTCGGTGTTATGTGCTTTGTCTGTCAATCCCGCATCCAATTCTAAATACAAATTATCGACTATCAAAATTTAAAAGGCCAGCATTTTGCATACTAATCATCAGCATAAGTAGCGATCGTCAAATAATTCGGGAAAATCATGCGTCATCATCAAGAGAGCAGACAACAGATTGTTAGAGTAGCTCAAGAGAAAAGGAAAGTTTTTGATGAGCACCAAGACCAAGCTGTGCTATAATTATAATCCTCGCATAACACGAGACTTAAGGAATACTAAAACTAGGCTATACAATTAAAGATTTAGGGAGATGATTTTCCGATGGACTCATCGGGGCCACGAGCATTGATTACGTAACCGATTCGTAATAAGTAAATAGTGAGTAAGAGTAATTCCATTCGGATTTTCCTGAGAAACTACGGTTCCAAAGATTACGTCGATGGCTCGGAAGGGGCAGTGTGTTCGGCGGGACAGTAAGAGATACTGAAGAACTGAGGGGCGGGGAAATATGTGCCCGATCGCATGAACCCAGTCGCGAACGAGTGCTGGACAAAGACAGCTTTTTTTAATATAGGCTACAGGATTAAACCAATTCTCTCACAGCAGGATCGCACCTCATGGCCGAAAGCGAGCCTCAAAAGAATGGTAAGAGACACGGGCATAGGCGTCCACATGGGAAAACTATTTCACATTGGCCACTCACTTTCTAGATTCCCATTCCAGACTATTTCCCGATGGACCTACTGTTTCTAACAGACTTGAGCGTTTCCAATCTAAATGAGTTTGGTGGATATGCACGCGTACCACTGGTTGCAGTGGTTCCAATTGCATGATTTGTTTGCCAAATCTTACATGCGCGATGGTGCACAATGAAAACCAACTGGTCGCCGAACTGTGGAGAACAGCATCGTAATCCAAATTTCAGAATATTATCCTTATTAAGAATCATCAAAGACTTTCATATATTTGACGAATATTCACTTCAAGATTTTCCTTACATTTTTCAGATTTTTTAAGTTGAGTAACCAAGAATTGCGAAGTGGAAAACCTGCATTTGGTCCGCGACGTACACCGCAGTCTACAAAAATGATCCCCAGAATGACCCTCCTTGACCAAAAAACAAAAACAATCAAACCCTGTTCGATGGGCGAGGTTAGACCTAACCCAAGAATAAAACCGTTCCTGGCCCCTACGGCGTGTGAAATACACGTAATTAGTGTGGGAGGACATTAACTTACCCTGTGATGCCTGCGGCTTCCCTCAAGGTGCCGACGCCCAGATAGGCACACGACCTTCGTTTAGCAATGACATTAACCGGATTAGAGTTAAGGATTTTCCGATTAGAACAGAAGCTCCACTCCACTGTTAACCTGAATTGATATTAACATTATTAATTCTTATAATGCCAAAATTCTATAAATACTACTCCTACGATCATTCAAGGTGTACTGGTATGATTCGTGTACATTCTATTGAAAGGTAGATTTATTACGGTTCCTAATAACTATTTACCCAATCGTGAGTTATTCTTCTCCCTTGCCCTAAATTAGGTTTTTATTAGTAAATTCTTTCTTCAGGCTTTCCAAAAAAAACCCCTACGCTCTTTCTTCCTCGCTCCGCTTACCCAACATTCTTACTTCAATCAAGGGTCTCTCTACCTATCCCACTACAAGTCAATAGTTTCTCAAACTTCCCTGATCTTTTAGGATTTTCCCTCGTGTACCCAATTTAAAACTTCAGCACACCCATTAACTCAAAAACCTCCATTCTACGCTCACCCTCTTCTCCAAAAAGAACATGTCTCATATCCGTGAAGCACCACGCTCCCTATTAAAGTTTTTGCAAATATTTTCTCCCTACGAAACGAAAAGGAAATTTAGCAACCCGTAATTAGTTGGAATTTTAATTCCTGTCGTTAGGAAATGGATCATCACATATTTCACCGATTCAAACTTCAATTATTTCAACCGCTTCAATCATACCGATAACCTTTTACTTCTAAAATACTCCGAAAAGATAGGATACCAATACACTAAGAAGGGATTCAAGTGACAGGCACATTTGACGTATTCATTATAGCACTATGGCGCTAAGTTCACGGTTTATTTTCAATTATCAAGTCAATTGACTCTTCAGCGGGGTTTCAAAATAGGTTCAGCTAATTGCCGGTTTGTGAAGTCTTTGTAACTGCTGTTTGCAGATTTTGAGCGAAAGGCCTCATTCAATGTCACACTTAAATCCCATTTCAAGGGAACTATATTGACACACGAGTGGTTACACGTGCGCGACTCCCTGTAGATTCATCAACACTGATCCCTGATGACATACATTACACAAAAATGACCGAGGGGGCCTTGAATACCTAACGAATGTATCCGTTAGGTATTCAATTCCCCAATCCCATCATGAATGCACTGGACCACGGCGACACTGGAAATTTTGGAGAGGCACCCTAATGTAGATAAGCTTTTGCCACCCACGAAACTGACAGACGCGAGCCGGCGACGACAACCCCTCTTCACTCCCGGTAGGCAGCAAACTTGGCCCCGGCGACCACGTATGCCATCACCTCCAGCGGGATCCCGCGCGTGTGCGGCGGAGGTAAATTTCACCGGGAGGCGAAAGGTAATGGATTCTCTCCTACTACCCACACGCAGGCTCACCGACTCCTTTTATTACACCACATACCCAACCTTCTACCCGCTTGGACCTGAGCTACCACCCCGACACAACGCGCGAAAGGGGAAAAACGAGCATAAGCCCGCGGCCGTATATCTCCGCGCAAGAACAAGGCTGGCGTGATGACAAGGGGGGGGGGAGGGAGAGGCGAAGAGGGGGAGGAGGATAAAAAGAGGAGGAGGGCGGGTGGATTTGGATAGGGAATATATGGCTCCCGACCTCATCCGATTTCACAATGAGGACAAAGATCATGAGGTGATCCAAGCGAGTTCGACGGGGATGAAAAGAGAAGGAGAGAGGGATGTATGCGGGTTTCGGGTGCGGGAACGAAGGTGGGAGAGCGGGGAGCGGAACACGCGAGGAAAGGGAATCAAGCCTCCTGCAGATATCCCCAATTTATTGCCTTCCCCAGCGACGACGATTTACTGGCTCGTCCGTAGAGGGAAGAGGAGAGAAAGAGAGAGAGAGGGAGGGAGAAAGAGAGAGAGACGAGGAGAGAGGGATTCGGGTCTCGCTAATAAGGACCGAGCCGGCTCCCTCAGATGCGCCGCGTTTTTCAATAAATTCGCGGGCCGGAGCCGGGAATATAAAAAAAAAAGGCGAGAGGAAAAACAATGGGAAGCTCTCCTCCTCCGCCAGGAAACCCTCTCACACCCCCTCCCGCCAACTGATCAAACAGTATTAAAGTCAGCCGAAGGGAATATATACTCTCCCTTTCGCTCCTCTCTCCCTCCAACCCCTGTCCCCTCTCTCCCGGACCCTAAACCGATCGCAGTTAATCAAAACGATACTGAAAACACTCTCGCTTTCGAAATAAAAAAAGAAGGGAATAAGGATGAAATTTATGCCGCGCGCAACGCTCCCAGATGTATGAGAACGGGAAAATCCGAGCCCGAGAGTGGAAGGGGGGAGGTTTAGTTGAGCAGGCCAGGGTGGTCCGGTGAAACAAGAGAGAGAGAGGGAGAGAAAGGAGGAGGGGGGCGGCGGTGTGACTTTTTCAGATTCATGGGTATGTACCACACGCAACGTTTGCAAGACGGCGTGTACATGTGAAGTCCGGCGTCATATTTTTGTCCGCCCGAAATAAATTAATTTCCCGGCCAGGAGTATCCATAACTCAATGTGATTTCACATTAGCCTCACGAGTACAACGACAATGGGTGAAAACATCGGTCGGGATTCCGTAGCCAAATAAAGGGAATGATAGCATAATACGATAAACGTATTAATTCGTAGTTAAGTATCCCAGGGAACATACTAAAATCCACTTCCCCACCGAGGCGGGCGTATTACAATAAGAGACGCTTTACATTACGAGCAGAAATAACTCTCTAAATCACTGAACCGATTCATGATAAAATGAGCGATTCGTTTTCACAAATCAACTTTAAATGCTCAACAAGAAGAAAGAATAATATTGGCGACAGAGAAAGTAACAGCTACAACTAGGGTGAAAGCAAAACAAAACTCACCGCGCAAAGCAATTGACCACAACTGTCAAAGATATGCAAATACACATTTGTGAACCGAATCACACGAGCAGTGTTAGCGCTTAGCGCACTTTTTATTGCCAAATGTTGGGATTTTCGGGGAAATCGATCGGCAGTTTGTTCACGTAACATTTTTAAAAAGCTCAACGCATACATTCAACTTCGGAAGTACTGAAAGAGTGAATAATCAAGCAGTGTACATCACCTACATTTAAATAAAGTACCCGACGAAAAGTAAAAGAAAGCAGATTCTAAGAGATCGTGCACTCTCCAGTTCCCAACTCTCCTCGTTCGTCAAACACACCATCAGCATTCTTCCGAACCATCCTTTCCCAAATCCAAAAAAGTTTCACTTATTCAACAATATACCAGTCGAGACACTACCGTTTCACGCGATTGAAATACGCCAACGGAAGTTTTTTTCTGAAGGATATTCCGAAAAAAAAACGGCATGAGAAGGGAGGAGGCCGGAAGCTTTTCCTCAACCGGCGGAGACGGCGGGCGAGGGTGGTGGGGGGACGGGTTGGATGGAGTAAGGACGTTACAGAAATTCGATCGCATGTGACCATCGCATCGACGGTAACATGTTTTGCTTGAATGTGTCGGCTGCGGGGAGGATTTTTGGATGGGTAGAGAACGATGGGGGGTGGGGAGACGAGGAGACGGAGGGGGGGGGAGAATCACGCGGAGAGGGGAAGGGGAAAGTTAAGTCTGCGACGGATGCGCGAAAATCCGATAAATCGATTCCGGCGAAAACAATTTGATAATGTCGATAGAGGAGAGTGGCGTGCGCATCCGCCACGTGCTCTCCCAGCGGAAGGCGCGCCGCGCTTATTTTTGAGGCGAAGAGCAACACGCTGTTGCCATCCCCCTCCACACTTTGAGGCTAAATATGGACTAGAGCCTTTCGCATTCGAGGAGCCATGGATTTTTCCGCGCGCCTGAAATAAATAAACCAGCGGAACATTCCTGGCACGGCCTTGAGATTTCACAGATTTCTTCGATTGAGGAATAATATCGACCTCCGGGGGGGAAACTATCACGCACGCCGGTCGTCTTTCCCCGGGGATGCTACCTGATAATAAATAGTGGACAATTGTTAATGACGTTGCAGACTGCAGCTAGGCGGGAAATTAACTACGCGGATTCCCAAAAATTATGATGGGATGATGATCGCTCACACCCCATTTCCGCACGACACCACAAGGGTAGGAAGAAAAATGATTAATTATGTTCTACAGAATAAAAGAAGGCAGAAAGAGCGCAGAGTTAAGGAATGATTAATCCCAGCGTAGAGTTGGTCTCGAGTTTGGCGGGTCTTCGAATTGTAGCAGTTATTAAAACCGCTGTCCACCGAAAAACTCCTAGGACCGAAAAACATAACTTAATATATTTCATTCAAAAACCTTACATGAATTCTTGAAGTTAATATCTTCATACTCTCCGTTTTCCTGATACGTCAACATTTCACACTATTTTAAAAGTCAACCCATAAATGTGTGACATCCACAACGAATGAAACCAAAATGGCTTTCCTGCGACACGGAATTCGTCGTCCACCCGATAAACAGAAAAGGGAGATAATCATCGAGGAAAACCGAAGGTCTTTTTTTGTTAAAAAAAGAGAAGAAAACATTAAAAAAAAACTCGCTCGATGCGTTCTTCCGCCCATTACACCCGCGGCACAAATCATTTCCACTCTCCCATCACGCCGAAGGGCGACAAGCACACGACGAAACCACGAGGTGGGCCATGGAACATCGTAGCGCACATTTCGATGCCGCCAGACCCACAGCCGTATCAATCGGAACGAAGCAGAGACAAACGGGTCACACTATCACTCCAGCAGCAGGGTGGATTACGGAGACGAGAAGAGAGAGAGAGATAGAGAGAGGGTTGTAGAAAGCGAGCTCCCTCATGCCATGAAATTCGCCACTCCGCTCCATCTGTGGGGGGAGGGAAGGGGGGTTTATCCCTTATCGTACCGTCGATGGGATCCAGGGGAACGGGCGAAACGAACGCAAAGGCATAGAGGGGAGGTATATTGAAAATCAGCCAGGCAGAGGGGGCCCTCCTCCGCGCACACGTGTGCGATAGGGATGAAAGAAGGGATGGAGAGGGTACAAGAGATGGCCGCGCGGGGTGGTCGTTAAAATAAAAAGCGAGGATACGTATACTGCGTGGGTGTCCGAATGGATGCGCGTGGTGCGTTGCTCGGGAGGAGAATGAGGAGGGGGGAGAGGGGGGGAGAGGGGGAGAGAGGGAGAATGATGGAGCGCCGGGGGAACCAGATGACCAAAGTCTAAAAATACAGTTCCCCGGAGCCGGTGAAGTGTGGACGGTAGATATAGGGTAGGAACAATTTTAGAGGGACGGAGTGATAAGGACGGGACTTAAGGAGGGCGGGGGATGGGCCGAAGACAACGGAGACGATACAAGGATTTCTGGAATGTCTCCGACTTGCCTTGGATTTCCGTGAAAATATTACCCCTTTGATCCTAAATGAAGTGGTAGGCGACTGCAACCAAAAGATTCAACGGTTGGCCACCGCACCGGCCACATTTAAAACAAGTCACCGTTTTGGGGTGCTATGTCGAATTAACGAGTGGTGCACGTGGTACAAACCGTGGAAAGCAACCGAATTTCATCGCAGCATCCTCACTCGAAAGAGGGTTCGATCCCGCGAGCTTCTGTGTGTCCGATGGCAAACAATGCTTTTACGAAACATTATCTCGCCGATGGGGAGGACCACGTTCAACCGAAAAAGGAGTGACGATGAGCGAACAAATTATTAATATTAATCGTCTACGTATCATACATATTATCATCGGATAATTAAACACAAGTGAATACAGCTTAAATCAAGCATGGAAAAATGACTTGTACTAGTGGCAATGTAGTGCTATAGAGTATGCCACAAAATAACCCCGTCAGTGTACTATACCCAAAAAAAACACATTTCCTCTACCATATACGTTTTACCGAGTAATAATAATTTTAATATTCAGATATATCGGCAACTACCAGAAATATACTACCATGATCAAAAAGTTCCCGGAATAACCACCGTGTGGCGCTCCCATCGTTCCGATTTGAGTTCTGTTTTTTTTGTTAAATTGGTACATCTGTTGTTGATATTCCCTTTAAATCTTAGTGTCATAACTTGACATTTGCAAAAGTTACGTAGCCAAGAGTACATCTATCTCTGTGTGTTGGCGATTTTTTAAAATTGCGGAAATGGATTTAAATTTGCAACAACGAACTTGTATTAAATTTTGCGTAAAAACGGATTTAGTGGCGCACGGACGTTGGAAATGTTGGAAAAGTGTTTCGGCAACGATTCTCTAAAAAAAAACGGTCGTTTACCAGTGGCACGAGCGGTTCAGAAGTGGTCGTGAGTCAATCGAAGATGATGAACGCAGTGGCAGACCATCGACATCGAAAGTCGGTGAAAAAATTGATAAAGTAAAAGAAATGTTGGTCAATAACCGCAAATGATTTGGGATAAATGATTTGGGTTTCCGTCGTGTAGCAGCAAAGTTGGTGCCAAAAGACCTCAATTTCATGCAAAAAAGAGACCGTGTTGACGTCGCAAAAGACATGATTTGCGAGGCTGAATCCGATCCCACATTCATCAAAAGGATCATTACTGGAGACGAGACGTGGGTTTATGAGTACGACACGCAATCCAGACATCAGGCAAGTGAATGGCGTTCACCAAATGAGCCGAGCCCAAAAAAACCACGTCGTTTTCAGTCAAAAAAGAAGGCAATGCTGACGGTTTTCATGGATTACAACGGTGTAGTGCATCATGAATTTTTGCCAGAAGGCCAGACAGTAAACAAAGAGTATTATTTGGGCGTTATGAGACGTTTGCGTGAAGCAATTCGCCGAAAGAGACCAGAAATCGTCGCACAGTGCGTCGAGACCGTCGCACAGTGCTATCATTATTCGTAATTTTTTGACGAAAAATGCAACAAATACCATCCAACAGCCACCGAATTCACCTGATTTGGCTCCCTGTGACTTCTTTCTGTTCAATCGAGTTAAAAAACCATTACGGGGAACGCGTTTTAGCAGCCGAGAGGAAGTAATGGAAAAATCGTAGGAAGCACGGATGGACATACCGAAAACCGAATATAAAAAATGTTTCGAGGATTGGATCAAGCGCTGGCATAAGTGTGTTGCAGTCGATGGGGATTACTTTGAAGGGGACAATATAGATTTAGATAAATAAACTTGTATTTTTAATTTTCTGAATAAATTCCGGGAACTTTTTGATCAAGGTAGTACGTTAATTTAATAATAGAATCTTGGCGATCGGCGTCTGCGAGGTTCACGTAATTCGAATATGTTTACTATCATTTTTTTCATCGAGAACCACCAAATATTCTGAATTAAAATTTTAATTGACAACCTTTCCCATAAAAAAACTGAATTTTTTTTCTAATTTCAACGATGTTCCTGGCTTTTGAATCGAGTGCACTCCAGACCAAAAATACCTGAAAAAGACCCAAGAGCTAGATAGATAAAAAAAGCAACGAACGCACACCTCTCCCGTGCCCGAGACCCAGGGACGAAGGACTCGGCGGGAAAATTACATCCCGCGTCGATTTGCAGCCCGAGCGAGCCGAAAACCATTATCACTACCGCCGGCGGGAGCGCGAATTAATTTTCCCGCTTGTGTCCAATCGGGCAGGGAGTTAAAATAAAGCGTCGTCTTGCTCGGAGACCTGTTGATCGGACTGACTGACCGGGGCAGGAGGGAGAAAACGGAGAGGTTGTGAACTACGCGATTGCAGTCAACCACACACACACACATATACACCCTCACTCATTCTCTCCACAGCAAGTACAAAAAGAACTTGACCAGCTCTCGCCCGCTACGTGACCGGTTAGCTGCCCTGGGAGTTGCCGAGCGAATTTGACGGCGGACGCGATAATACACGGGAGGGCGTCACGTATGTACCGCCGGGCAACTCACCAAGCGCACTGAATCTTTCATTCGGAAGTCCCTACCGCAGCAGAGGACCCTAACCGTATGATGCCTCGAACACACTGCTTTTCCCCCATTCCCAGCCCCTACAGTAAGGTTCTGGAATTGAGTACGGTTCTTTCTCTCCCTTTCGAGATTTACATCGACATCTGCAACTTACCCCGTGAGACAGCACGAAGACGGGCGTGGTAGAGTGCGTTACGTCACCACCCATTAGGGTAATTTTTGGCCATCAAAGATCATCATCGTTAGCCATTTTTTGAAGTTCTATGAGTGGAACATGTTTTTCCTCGTGTGGTGATCATGAACTGTAGGAAGCAAAAATGAATCTGCCTGTTCGGGAATCAATTTAATTTTCTTCTCGCTGTAGTTTCACCTACCAGCATAAGGCGGGGCTAAAATTATTCCTTCGGCGTCAGCATTGACCTCGAATGGTTTACAATCAAATCTCTGTTCCATCTAGAAGGCTCTAATTCACTCCTTTGCGATACCACTCAACCTATTCCTTCAGTAATTGTCAGCTTCAGCTGTCCTTTACCTGCAGCGCTCAATAGCTAATTTATGAACAAAATTAACGTGAAATTATTTTTAATTCGAAGATTGTTAAGAAAGAGGAAAGGCGGCCAAAGAAACCGGCACACCGAACGGCCACGCAAGCTAGCATCCCCATCCGACGAACTGCGCACCAAGTTTCCTTCATCCAACCCTTTTACGCCACCACCAATCCTCCCGCCTTTCACGGGATTAACTCGCTTTAACGACGCAAACGGTCGCTCTGGAAGAGCCCTTCTGGAAATGAAACGAACAAGCCCGCCGTCGAGGCGACCGCTCCTTTGAGAACTGGGGCGAGCGGGATGACCGCTGCCGCCGACCTCGAGAGACACTCGCGCGACGAGTCACCCGACGTCCCACACGCCTCTCATGCCGCAAGGCCGTGCTGGACCCCTCCCCCGCAAAAGGCAAGCCAGCGAGGCCCGCCCACGAGCCCGGACCGATGAGGGAATTCGTCACGGCCCTTCCCGCCGACGACGGGCGCGGGAAACGCACTCCCCGGACTTGGGCGGCGGAGATCGACGGCCATTCTGTGAGCGGCAATGGACCACGAACGCATACGGTGCCCAGATAGGTACACTTACAATCCCGGCACTAGTGGATCTTTATGTAAAGTGCTACGACGCATCAGGCTTCAAAATTTTTTCCCAAAATAGCTTTCGACTATTTGTAAGATGAAGAGCACATAAGTCGAGTCGTTTATATCGTTTTGGCCGTTTAGCCATTTGGTTTATAACCGTTGTTATAAACGAATGCATAAAAAATAATCACATACGTGCCTTAACGATTCAAAAGAAATCACTAATGAATACACCATACTTTTAAGCTCGTCAACCAAAATAACATTCACGTGAGGCAAAACATCCAAACCATACATGGTACCTTATTACACTGTAATCGTTACCCACGATATGCTTAGGGGCAAAACGAGAGAATGGAAAAATCACTGTAGTTCAAGGCCCCTTTCTCGCCGTGTTGCGAAGGACTTGCCATCATGCTGATGCAACGATTTGGGAGGCGACTGGCAGCCATACAACACTCTGCGACGAAAACATATCTTCGTTCATAATTCAGAGGAAAAATAAAATGTCTAATTCAATTGCGATTGTGTCAATAAATGCACTAATTGAACGACCAAAAAAGTCCCAAGAGCAATATTTCATCGTGTTTGCCCCAGTAAGGCAACTCTTAATGAACAATAAATTGGCGGGTGGAGGGCAGGAGAAAAAAGAGCGCGTTGACGAAACGGTGGAGTAGGAGTGACGTAAGAAGTAAAAATAATGCCGGGGACCCAGCATCCAAACAATATGAGCCGAGTCTGATGATCGCTCACGGAGGCGGAACGAGGGAGTCGGACGATGGAAAGGCATTCACGGTCAGCGCTCCAAAATTCATACCGTAATGCGTTGGGAAACTGATAATTCAGATACTTGGACTCCCACTTCTGAAGGAACTTGCTTTGAAGAAATATTAAGAAAGAACCCACATTATCGCGCCGTTTACATTAGAGTATCACAGGTAATTAGCTACACCTGCTCGTTGATGCACGAAAAATATCTGATCCATCACTCAAAGTGGTACTACACCTGCCGCTCCGTCGGCTCTACTCCTTCCTTTTTACGAAATTCACCTTTAATATCTGTCTCACTCCATTCTAGTTGTATTATCCTTCATTATCCGCCAGTTCTTTAGACAAAATTTAAAAAAAAGATGAAGTATTGCGGTACGTCATGACATAAATTTCACGATTTTCAAACACACAAATCGTACTAACATAATTAACTATATTTCTAATTAAGCGAAGAACGCCAAAGTCAAATGCAAAGTAACACTACGCTGAACATCATATTCACGTGACTAACAAAACTTTGGCATTTACTTCAATCAAATATAGGGGGTTCCCATAAATCATGCTGTACAGGTGGGATGAAGCTAAACTAGCATATAGGATGGAACAGGTCAAATACGTAGCTGTACCATAAATATAAAACTTTAATAGCCAGGTGGAGGAAAAACAAATGAAATATCCAATCAGGACGACTAACTACAAAATTAGGAGAGGAGGTACACCGATCATCCGCGAGTAACCACTATGGTAAACTACAAGTCACAGCCAACGTTCTTACCATATCGAAAGAAATTTGAGTATGCAAATGAAAAAAATCTCATCACAATAACAAATTTAGTAACATTTAAAACGACATGGAAAACTTTTGCTTTTTAGTTTCAGGCTAACCGATTTGGAGACATTAAAAAGTATTACGCCAAATTTAATTACATTTATTTGGGAATCAAAGTAAACTTAATCATGCATGCATTTGGAAACCGATTCTATGCCAAATAAAAAAAATTGGAAAATGTACCTAACTGAAGCAGACTCTCCGCAATTAAGAAAAGCAAGAGCAAGGACACTTGAGGGAAAGACAAGAAAATATGTTTGGCAGAAAAATGGAATAAGAAAAATGGTCGAAACATACGACGTGAATTATGTGGGAACGAAACCCTCCACCCAATAACAAGCCACCATTGCAGGAAGAGATCCTGCGCTACCCTGCCCCCCCCCCTCTCTCCACCAGAAGTGAGGTGTTGAGTTCCTGCGGATGAAATTCATTCCCGGAACCGGAAGGCGGGGCACGAGGGTGCAGCGTCGATATTCCCGACGAGAAAGTACGTTTCCATTCTTTCCCTCCATCCCCCCTCTTCTCCATTCCCTCTCGCCTCCCTCACTCACTCCTTCGATTTTACCCCGGAGTGATTGGCCTCGTGTGAGCGAGGGTGGGGCCACGCCCCTCGACCGAGAGAGCGTCAACAACCCCCGCCGCGGCTCCCAAGCAAACCCGCCCGGAGCACTTCCAACCTTCTCCGCAAACAACACGTCCCAATAACCGACCCCATCGCGCGCCCGAGATGTCGCGGGGGCGGAAGGGGGGTGGGCCGCGACTCGGGGGCGCCTTCGTAGACGGTAAACAGTCGTCGGTGTCGCACACACCAATCCAGAAGAATCGCCCACTGCCCCACCGCGCCGCTGACCGAGTTACAATTCCCATTCGCACGTGCGCGCAACACTCGCGGCAATCCACGCGACTGTGTGGGGAGAGGGGGGGGTGGTGACCGTTTGGAAATGGTCGGCGAGTTGGGAAGGGAAGGGAGGGGGGGGGGGGAATCTCGACGTAAATGATGTCATGGGTTGATGACGCTTCTCGTACGCATGCCTATGTGAATGAGTATGAATGACGATGAACGGGAACATTCCAGTCACATTTCCGTTCCCTAGATACAACCTTACTTCTACAAACAAACTACAACAAACCGACGGAAGGAAAGAAAAGCATAAGTGTCCCTCAAAGCTTTGTGCGATAAAGGGTATAAAAAATACAGCTTTCGCGCATATCGCGCGACATGAATAACAAATGTATGCCCACTTAAACATTGGGCTCCTTTGATCTCCTCTGTTGTTCCACATTGTCACTACATACGGCCCCCGAGGCATTTGCTTTTTATCAGTCCCCTCAGTACGACGGGCGTGGTCGTAAATGAGACGAGTCACCCACAACCGAGTCCTCAGTGAACGAATCATTCCAGTGAATTTGCTTCGCGATTCACTCATTTTCAAGTAATTCCATCCAGAGAATGTCATCCGTGACGTATTTGCGCTGTGGACCTCTACGACTGAAATCGAATTTAAAACATAGAGGAATTGAGAGTAACAATATTTTACGAAATCATCGGAGCCCAGGAGACAACTAGCGACATTTTGGATTTTATAAATGATAAATGAGACAAGGCCCCATCATAAAGGTAGGAATAAGAATGCGTCAAAATAGAACACCTGAATTTTAAAGAGTAACACGTCTGTCGAAAGCAATAAGCCATGGCAAAAAATGTCAGGTTTCTCTCACAAATTCTTCGATGAACCCAAGATCCACGAAAAAAACAACGGTAATCTGACGGGCTTTAGCGTTAAGTGATCTTGATTAAAAGGTTTACTATTCAAAAATACTATACTATAAAAAATTACTATTCACTATAGACGAAAACACTCGCATAAATCTGCAAAACAAGTATTATTTATCTAAAACAACTACTGTTTAAAATAATTCGATTACAATTCAATAGACTGCAGCATGGAATATTTTTACGGTAGCTATTTCCACATGGAGAAGTGAAAAATAATTTGCGCGGGAGGAGGGGAAATAAAGCATTTCCCGATGACGCAAAAGATTCGCTATGCCATTTTTCATTTAGTTTCAGTCGACTTATCTGAAACACGTGACGTAAAGGTATGCCTCATGAAAACTTCACGTGACTTCGGATTCGCGTATCTACACAACAGCACCAGGACTGCCCGCGACCTCTTAAGAGCTCTCACGCACCGCCCAGGGATTCAGACGAGGTGACGGAGAGAGCTTCGGCGGGAAACCAAAAACCCTGCACGCTCCAAAACTTCCAGACACCATCGTGGAAACCCACAGAGCGACCCGCACCTATGGACGGACGCTGACGCTAAAGAACGAATGAATCGCATCGCATGTGCGGGAAGTTCAGCCCTCGCGGGCTTCGCGCGGGGAATCCGGGTTGGAGCGGCGGGAGGGAGGGAGGGGCGTGGGTGTGCGGGAGTGGGAAGAAAGGGAGTTTCGGGATGTGACGTACGCAGAAAGGATTGAAAGCGGCGGCGGTGGGGAGGGAGAGCCGGTGGAGGGGGTAGAGGGAGAGAGGGCAAAACCCTTTTCCCGTCGCACGAACAGGAAGCAGTCAATGGACACTTGAGGGACTTGGTTCGCAGAGTGAGGAGAGGCGGGGAGGGAAGGGAACGCGGCGGCAGGGATGGTGAGCGAGTGAATGGTGGGGGGCATGCGGGAGACGACGACGGGTGACTACGACCACGAGTGCCCGCGATTTCGAGTGAGTGGGTGGAGGGGAAGGGAAAACACACTGAGGCGACCACCGCCCACGGCACAGATCGGGAATCGTTAAGCAATATGTACAGAATCGCGGCAGCAGCGAAAGTTAGCAAACGAAAATAACGACACTTTGTGAGGTGAATGGGGACGTTAAGGCGAAGAAATATTCTGTGCAATGGAATAACTCGGGTATTCACCTCATTATGATACAAGGTTCGACACGTAGCGTGCAGCGGCGCGCTATGTCGTTGTGTTTTCCATTGAAAAAATGCTCTACCGAATGAGTTACTAACGACAGATCTTTGACAAATAATAGAATCGACAAAATGTGAGGTTAGTAGGCAAGTGTGGACTCTAACTATATCAGACGAAACAATGGTGGACACGTGTACAACCCTTCGTAAATCATATATGTGGTCCAACCTAACATATTTAAGCCAACAGTCCTTATAACTAATTAATTAAAATTTATCACGTTATTCCACCATATCACGCCTGAAACCACTCCTTTAGTCCTTATAACGCCTACTGTCTCCACGATGTTTCATTCGAATAACCCCATGACAAGATGTTAGTTTCTTATGGTGCAAATATACATTGGGAATTGAAGAGGTTCCACTACGGTACGTAAAACCTCTCGTTTTCAACAATTCGATGATTTTGAAGAACTTTACTCGCAAATATTGCTTGCCTCACAGAACCTACATTGGGTATGAGTCGTTTAGCACTATTTCAAGTTCATTATTTATAATTTATAACAATGGCACAGTTCATCATTCTTGCGATCTAAGTATAGGCACATTCTTGCTTCCATTATGTTATCGTGTTCGGGTAGAAAACAGTCGGAAACTCGATAATCCGCTTGAACTAATTACATTAAAAACTAACGTTAATAGTGAAGCTAAGAACATACAGAATAGTTCTAGAAACTACAGCGGAACGGCCGTGGATCAATTCAACTTTACCACAGGGAATGAGAAGTGTCCCGTGCCTGGCGGATCCCTCACGCCTCGTCTCGCTAATGGTATAGGGGGTGTGGGAAAGGATTGCTTCATTCAGGAGATGGGGCCGCGGCGAGAAAAATTTCGGTCAAGTTTTTCAATCGGCTGGCACTCCGCGGAAATGGATTACCGCAATGCTGCAGCCTCGAAAGCGCTCAAAAGACGCGGCCTGCTTGCATTCGACACGGGAACAAAAACAGTCAGCGGGGCGAGGTGGAGGGGGAGGAAGGGTTGGGATGGATTCGAGCGAGATGGATAGGGTGGGCAGAGAGACAGAGAGAGAGGATAGGGGAAAAGGGGGGAAGAAAAAGGGCTATGAAGGAGGGGGAACGTGGAAGTTCGGTGTTGGGAGTAGAGAGAGAGAGAGAGAGAGAGAGATAGTGCATAAAACTCCCTTCCAGTCCCTTTCCCCCCATCCTCCCGCCCTTTTGTGCCATCTGTTGCGTCGGAGGAGGCATACACACGGCCGCCCCCTTTCTCATACGCCACGCATCCCTCTACTAGTTGAGGCCCCGGCGAGGGCAATCGGCGCCGACCGTGGATTGCGATGCTAGACGGAGAGAACGAGAAAGACGAAAGGATGTGTGGGCAGACTGAACGAGCGAGGCCGAGAAAGCGAGGAGGAAGAGAGAGAGACAGGGGTGCGGACCGGGAGAGGTGAGGCGAACAACGGGGGGGAGGAAAGGTGGAGCACACACAAGAAGGGGTTGCGGGGGAGGGAGTGCCAGGCTCGAATGAGTGCACCGAGAATTTTTCAAGGGTTCGGAAGGGGGTGCGAACGACAGGGAGGACGGGGGGGGGGACGTAACCAGGGAGGGAGCCGAAGGAGTTGAGGAAGGATGGGAAGAGAGGACGAACAGGAGGGATGGTTGGTGTAGGCGACGGGGAGAGGGGTACTTCGGTACGCAACTCACTCGCGCAAGGCATGAAATGAAGAGGGAGTTACGGTCGGGAGGAGGAGGATGTGAAGAAGTGGCTCTGGGGAGAGAGAGAGAGAGAAAGAATGAAGAGGGAGGGAGAGCGACGTTGCCAAGTTCAGAGAGAACGGCGAGCGAGACAGGAAACTGGCAAGACGAGAGTGAGCAAGTGGTGGCTCGCACACACAGTTGACTGATGCGACGAGTGCGAAGGGCGGAGGTGCCGGGGGGGGTAGGAGAGAGTGGAGGAGGCGGAGGGAGAGAGAGGGTAGTGGGAAAGGATGAGGGATGGAAAGGAGGAGGGGTTCGGAGATTGCAACAGGACAAATTAATGGGGGAAGGATGGGGAGAACGGGGGGGGAGGGCGTCGAAAGCCCGTATCCCGGTGCACGAGGAGTGGAAAGGCGAGGGACTACGCTTTGACGGCCCAATAAAATCCGCTAAAATTTCAATGCACAATCGTAAGGCGAAAGGTTAATCAAAGAAGACCTGGACTCGATTCGCCTCCGTGGAGTGTCCCCTTTCATTTGCATGCTTCCGATACTGGCACGCTTCAAATGACCCCGCGACGCTTCGTCTTCGCATCTGTGACTCTCACTAGGCCATGAATGCCAAAAAGTAACCGCTTCCCATTGCGTGACGAACCATGAGAAAGGACATCCCTCATCGATTCAGTCTTCAGTCTACCTCCGCGACATTGCACGACCGAGCATCCACTGTCACATGAAAAACGAAATCACTTGAATGCACACAAAAGTTGTGCAAAAAATACGTACACAGTGATTAGCAATGCGTACATTTGGTATTTCCTACCGTGAGGATCAAAAGCGCTAACCTCGCCAAAGAGCAGCCCGCTTTTCCTCCACCCGCAGGTGCATGCTACAATTTTCGCAAGGAAATTAAGACATAAATCACCTTCAAGGAAGTGATGACGCGCCATTGCTATCTCATTCCATCAGCTAATTCTACCAATGCGTTACTGGCAAGTCACGAGTTCACATTACCCAGGTCGCGATGCTCAATCAATCATGAAGGAAATTATGAAACTACTCATCAACCCTATCCCGCATTTCGTAAGGCAGACGGAAATCTCGGCAGGAGTGGTAACTGAAACATCGCCAAGTGTCTCATGAACAAGTGGAGACACTTCAATAATCAAGGAAAAAATCAAGGATAGCTTGAATCTAGGATAGCTAGTGAATCTATAAACATCGAGTCCCTATAAACAATTAGCTACCTTTCTGATGCTGCAGATTATAAAAAATGTTTCTAAAATCAAGTTCCTCCAACCCCAAGGGCATGTTGTGGCCATTGAGAGGGCATCGTCCAACAGGTCCGCGAGGTGCCCACAGTAATTTTTTCTCAAAGACTGGCTAGCTGTCGAGTGTGCGACTGCTAATCCAGAATAACTTAAGAACAAAGGAACCACTTGGACGCCAAGGCACGACAGTCCCGATTGTGATCGACAGTTCTCCTGTCACCCAACACACAGATTTGACTTTGAAATATTTCAACTAGGTTGATAAGATGTTTACATCGTGGGTACAACGAGCAAAATGGTTCTGACGTAAGCGAGAAAATACTTAAAGGGAATACAAACATTGAATGAAAATCCCTTTTCAATCTAATCTAATGAGACACGTCTGATGAATATAAAATATTCACATCGACATCCAACATAGAGCATTCGTTCATAGCAACGTCACCAAGAGCAACAGAAGATTAAAGGAAAAACTCATAAAAAATTGGGAATGAAACATGGGCCGACATGAAAAAACAAGTATTTTTACTTTACGCTTACATTTCTCACCTCTTACCTTGCGTTCGCATTTTGCAACGAGATGTATGACACCATGTTCCTCCAACATTCCTTCTTACGAATGTCATGAACTGCCCTCATAGATATCCATTGAAAAAGAGCAACGATTCTGTTCTACGAAAATAACTTTGCATAACAGCAGGGGTGGCTTCTCCCCATTCGATATTCATAACTTCCGCAAAGTGAACCTTAAGGGTATAGAGTTCCCTCTTCTTAGAGAGGTTAACGCAAAGCTTGAGCTCAAATCCTGGTGCTCACTCATTCAGACAACGCTCTACAATGGACCCTCTGTGATGGACAAAGCGAGAACGGTAAAAAATAGTTGAGGAAATGCTTATTTGAATAGACATCATGAAAACTAAATCAAAACGCCTTGCACCTCTCTGGAAAGCTGAACTCCTTTATAGGTCGACCTTCCATAGGACGACGCGGACGTTGACGGACACTAAACACACAAACTGAAACCTAAGTAGCTACACATTTTGACGAAAGAATCTCGCGTTTCT